>CAJUYH010000660.1:0-60115 GCA_910591685.1 Galerucella tenella
ATTGATGGTTTTACTCATCTCCATACTGCGGTGGATCAATTGTTGTGCGATCCAACGGCTCGTTTTGAAAGTAGGCATGAGGTAGAAAAGATAAAATATAAGAAGTAATAGTATTAAAAATAAAAACATAATGTTCAATGAAAGATTGAAGATAAAATTTGCATATTATATCGAGAACTGTATAATTTCAATATACCTACATCCCTCCACGCAAATGTCCGATACTTCCGCATGGGAAGTAGAATAGGAACCAACACGTGATAATTTTTCGATTGCTGAGGATTCTTATAACGAAACACCTATTACAAAACTACCTATATCACTGGTTTTGTATTCGATGTTGAATTATACAAAAATTATTAACCAATTTGCAAAAATGGATCTCCATCTATAGCTCACAGTGGTAAGCTGAAGTTTAATATTTTGCCGTAGTGGCTAATAACAGAGCCTCAACGGTATATTTCCGGCAACACAAAATGATAGAAACCTGTAAATAATGAGTATTTAAAAGTTTAGTACTCATCCGGTGGATAATAGATGGCTCTACGGTGCAATGCTGCCTTGAAACAACAACGGAAGAACTTAATCAGAAATAACGCTTTTAGAGGTCAGTGTTTTTTATCTACGGATATAATTTTGATAATACTTTTACTTTTAGGTCAATCTAACAAGATTTTAAAATAATTACTAATTCTATTATTATTAAATAAACAAAAAACATCAAATAACTTCACTATACCTCTATATTAATAAAACAAATTGCAAAACTTAATAGTATAGCCTTCGGCTCGTTTCGTATCCAGGTTAATGCTTGTGTAATAACCAATTCATGATAGTTGCATACACTATTTTTTCTACGAACAAGAAATTTTATTTGAATTCAACGACATTGCTTTTTTCAATTTGTTAATATTTTTTTATACAAACAATAAGAATAAAATATGAAAGAAAAATAAGTTCTTCAACTTAATTCTTATTCCTACCATTAATCCATTTTGTTTAAATACAAATTTTGAATACCTAGTACAATTACTATAAAAAGTACATGAGGTGTACCATCTTTAGTCACAAACGAATATGTAGGTACCTACTCGTATATAAAAAGGGCAAATTAATATGAATTTCATGACTTATTTGTTTTATGTATTGAATGGAGAATCTGATTTGATAATGTCAAACATTCTACAGAAAATATTGGATCTGTCTATGTCTACTTACTTGATTTAAAAATCCAGATTCATATTGGTCTATTTTTCAGTTTTATAATGAAAACCAGTGTTATAATGAGTAGCATTATGAAACTGATTGACATTTAATTAACAACTTATAGTATAGGAGTAGAAAAAATAATTAAATGAATAGCAATAACTATTTCTTGGATATTAAATTCAATGGTTATACCTAGAAAACCTTCATTGCATCTTATTTTGATTATAATACCTAATATAAGATTTATGATTACTAGAAAAATGCGAAAATTGTCTATAGATACTTATACTTACCTATTTCTTTTAGTTACCTATTTTAATACGTTATTAGTTAACAAAAACTATATTTAAATATAAAAAAAAGTTGGGTATAAGTATAAAAAATTTGTCTTTGTGGCATGTTTTTTTATCTTTAATAGGTGAATATTATCCAAATCCGGTTACAGTGTAGATAAGCACTTAATAATTCCCGCGTTTAAAGAATGGCGCCTTTATGATAATAGGTATATTGCAACATTTGGAATAAGGGAATAAGTAAAAATGACACATGCACTTATCGTATTTCGCGATATTGCACAAGATAAGCAGATGAGCTTACAAAATACTGTTATAATTGTAGCGCCTGGACACTACTCACTAGTGGTTCTGGATTTACGTGATTATAGATTTCTGTTGCATAATCAATGGTATAAATAATAATTAGGCATCCACCAAAATATTTGGAATTTCAAGTTAACATTCCATAAACCTTTAACAAATGCATAGGTAACTCACCATTGGAACATTTTTGAAAATTAAAAAATTTTTTCAAAAACGACAAACTCTTTTTGGTAGGTAGGTAAATACCTAGGTACATTTTTATTATTTACGTCCTAGGTATAACCTACTTTAATTTTTGATTACTGCCTAATATCAATGAGATAAATTGTTTATAAATATCTGCAAGACATCGAAGTGAAAAATTTAGGTCCAGCTCCAACTGAAAATTTTTTCCTGAATAATCAATGAAATTAAACATAAATTTATATTGGTAGGTACTTCTAATCTTACAGAAATAATGAAACATTCTGATTAAGTCATAGTGAATAAATATGAAAAAACCATTAGGTAAATTTGGTTTTATGGTCGCTGAATTTAAAATATAGTCGCTTCAGTTTTATATTCTACAAAGCAAAGGTACCTGTTTCTGGGGTTAGTGACTTTCAACATTCCAGACTTATTCCCGCGCAAATCAACCTAGACCAGTTTCTAGGCAGATATTATACAGATCTTGTTAGTATGCAACAGATGATAAGGATATAGGTACTCTTTATTGAAGTTAATCAACTATTTATTTAATTGAGAATAACTACGTATATGAAGCACAAAATAACCTATCATACAATAAATGCTGACTAGAAGTATAAACCAAAAGACATTTAAATTTATCATAATTACCCTTACCCAGGTAGGTAATTGATGAAATAAGTTAATTAAATTTGAAAATAATGTTAAAAGTATATACAAAGAGTATTGTTTGGTTGGAAGATGTTAACATGCCAAAAATAAGATAGGTACGTACTTGAACATATCCATAGGTATATTATTTAGTGTGAATTGGATGTCCATGTACACCAACTTGTATCATCCTCTCTACACAACAAACTAATCTGCTTTATTTATCTGACAGACATTTTGCAAGATTTTTCGCGCCAACGGGTCTATTATGACCCGTTCTGGTACCTCCCCTTTTATTGCTTTTTCTTCAAGAAATTACGAAGTACCTAACCAGCTGATTGAGACGTTGTCAAGGAGAATGTAGGTATTGATCAAGATCTAACTTAAACTAATGAAACAACGCAAACAAATAACGATAATTATTATTGAGTATATAAATTAATTGACTATTATCTTGAATCACACTTATTGAATCAATTAAAACTATTTGTAAAAACAGAGTTCAACGAATGTTTATAGCGAACTGTAAACAGAAGTTTTTACAACCGATACCAAATTGTGTAAAAACTTTTTACTACAAAGTTAGTACGGAATTTAGAGCTAAAAATAGGATATAGATATTGGTAAAATTAGTAACATGTTAATTTGTTACCTCAATCACCTGTATAAAAAGAAGACCCGCGTAAACAGTGTACATATTTATGATAACATTTTTAAGACTAGTCAGAAATAAGACATTTTTTACCTGCTGCACTGGCATGTCCGACAGTTATCACTGCTAAGAGAATCCCACATTTCAAATTTATATCCAAAAAGCACAATTTTTTAAACTAAAAACAATAAATAACTAAGAGTACAAAGACTTTTTAAAGCCTCCGAGCTCCGCGAACTATTCCCTCACGAGTCCAAACGCTTACTGACTGACTGTGACTGTTCTCTTTACGGAGCGAGGCAACGAAACTATTAAAACTGGTCTGTCCCACACCTCTTTCCGATAGAAGAGTGGGGATACACCCTTACCGGTAAAAGGGATGTTATTTACGGTTGTCAGTAAAATTATAATCCCCTCTACTCTGGGATTATTGGCATTGAAAAAATTTCACTCTCCTCTCATGTTAAATTTTGGAATGGAACAATTTGTTTTGTAGTAAAAATTTTTTTTTTTGGTTTTTTGATTCTTATACCGTGAATAAGAGTAAAATATATTATTTTTAATTAGTTACCAAACATTTTACAGCCCTTTTGGAGCTTAGTATTTAAACATAAATAAAAAACAATAATTAAGCAAAAACTTTCATTTTAAGATTCTCCAAGGCAAGGACTTCTTCCATTAAATACATTGGGGACTAAAGAGGTAAGAGTTTTGGCAAAAATGTAGAGTTAGACCTCTCCAGACTGAAAATAAACAGAATAGGTAGGTACCTTTCCGTCAAAAGGGTGCTATTAAAAATTATGAACGACTTTACGCCGACAGAAATCTTAAAGAAATTTATAAAGATAGGCAGACCTTATTTTTTTATAACGACATAAGTAACAACAATATACGAAAACTAAAGGGAATCACACAATTTTTGGGGTCCTTATGTACACAGTAATTTATAAATGCGTAAATAAAAAGAATTTTAAAAGTATTATTATTCTACCTATTACCATTAGTACTTGAATAAGTATTGTTTTATTTTTGAAAGTGTAGACAAATTTTATTTATTCTATCAAACTTGTATTAAATCTATTAATTGCAAATTTATTATATTTTTGCAAATCTTTTTCTCAAGTTTTTTTTTTAATTATTTTTATGCAATTAGCAATATTGAGTTTTAGAACTAACCTTTTCCATTTACAACTAACCAACTTAAGTACAAGTAACCCTTAGGATATACCCTAGTGCAAGGATGTAGGAGTGTAAAAATATTGTCGGAGTACTGGAAAATGGATGGTTTTTCATAGAGAAGACAACGGCTTTCTCTTAAATAAGCTCGTTCTTGGTTAGGTCAAAACATACTTTTAAATTTAATGTTACGAAAATGTTTTAAAAAAGAAAGTTCACAGTTAGCATTTTAGAATTCAAGCAAGGAAAACTTTCTAAGTTTATCTGCTAATCCAGCACATTGAATATTTTGAGATATTTTTATTTTTTAAGTCTTTCTTTTTGTCATTACAGTATTAACTCGAATCTTAGATAATGTGTTGAATACTGTCGACTTTGTTGGGTGTCATATGCACTTAAAATTATATGAATTTGAGTATTATTGACTAAATGACATTAACATTTTATGAAAAGGTTTTGTTTTAAAATTCATCTCATCTAAATTAGTGTGTTAGAGGCAAAGTCCACAAATTATGTTTAATATTATGATATTTGAGATATCTAAAAGATGATTGTGTGTTTTAATAAGATTTAAATTAAAATAAAATATTTTCTTTTCTCTATTGAATTAGCAAATATTTGTATAGTAACCCGGGAATCTGTAACATGCAAACATTTTTATTATTAACTGTTTAATTTTTGGCGAAGGTGCGAGTTAGATTTGGCTGTTATTTATTTCGTATTTCCGTTGATTGATGAGTTTTCAATCAACGGTATTTCGTTCCCAATTCTCGAAAATAATAAAATTGCAAAATTATTTTAAAGCACCAAGGGCCAACTATACCGTACTGTACTTAAGCATTTAAGTAAGACTTAGAAAATATGTGTGACTGCACTTCGTCGTTCTTAACGAAGTGAATGTACTTATGTATAGTTAGATGTGTTATAGTTCACATAGTTCACGATTGATGGCACAATTTTTATAGAGTAGCAGATAAACGCCAATAAAACATTATAGATTATTAGCGAATACTTTCTTAATTAAAATGATTGGCTTTTACCCGAGATTGAAAAAACGCCAAGAATACTCAGAAACTGTTTTGTACTGAGAAGTGATATAAAATCGATATTCATTAAGTAATTGGCGCAATTGCAGCAAAAAAATCATACTTTTTAACACTACTTCTGATGTCATTTTGCCAAATATTCAAAGAAACAAAAGGTGAAAAAAAGTACTCGAATAAGAATAAGAAGATATTATTTAGGAAAAACATATTATCTATTTGGATTGAACATGGTTTGAAGAATACTTTGTCACAAAATGAGGCCTACATTCAAAATTTAAGAGGTGTGTGTTAGATGAAAGAATACTATAAGAACCTGGAATCGAGATGTTGCGATTACCACCTTAAAAATGCAAACTTAAACCAATTAAACTAAACTTGGCTCAAAGGAAGGGACAAGAAACAGTACAAACTGCTTGATATAATAGGAAGATTTACTTAAACTGATACCTGCGGATATTCTAAATCATGGAACTACTGATCTCTGAAACTTTCCTCAGGAACTGAGTAGAAAAAGAGGGCACGATAGATCCTCTAGGTCTAATATGTTGAACCTAACATATACTACGTATACATATATGATTATGATAATCTCCTCATATCTTACATCTTTGTTTCCAAAATAAATTGAGATATTTTTTCCATTCCTTCTTCAAGTACAATAAAATGTGATCCGGATCTGAGATTTGAATACGCATTATGTATAGTAAATTATATATTGGGTACATATCCAGGTGGAAATAGTTTATTTTCTATGGAGATCAAAGGTATCACCGTGCACTGTTATTGTTTGACATGGAAAATAAACTTTCCAGCGAGGTTTGTGTATATTTTATTTACGACCATAATTATTTTTCCTAAATACATAGATTTAGGAAACTCTTTTGACCAGTTCACAAGTTGGTTAATGTCAGTGAGACTTATTATTTGACACTTTGGTACAGAATACATACCTGGCTTCGTTTCGTTTTGTTATGTATTGGTGGGAGATAAAACCTAAGCAAAATAGTACCTATATCTATGGTTTTTAATTAATATTAACTTTTTTTCATGTTTAAATATGGCGATGTATAGATACCTAAATTGTGCAGTTTACTATTATTCCCAAATTTAAAGTATTTTGAAATCAAAATTTCTCTTAAGTTACAGCAGCTTATTCCGTATTTTAACGTTAATGAAACACTCATTAAACAAATAACGAAAGAAAGAATGTATTTCTCCATCCCGTTGACAACATGTTTGCAAGTCAGTGAACTTATTGAGTAGTTAAGAATATTACTCATGTTATCTAATGCAATTGTTGACTTTTTAATTAAATGGGATGCATTTATTTGTAGTTGTACTTATTAAGACATTATTATTTTGACGCATATAACACGTGTATGGTGGGAAAATCAACTATATCTTAGGAACTAAAAAAAATAAAGAAACTCAGGCATAGGCGTGCCTACATAAGGGGCAGGGTGGGCCGCGGCCTACCCTAATCTGTCCATCCCAATTCCTCAAAATATCAATCTATTAAAAACATTTTATAATTTTTAAATTTTAACGTTCTTCCAATGATACGAGGAAGCAATTTTTTATTTTTGAAATGAATTGCGAGGAATTGAAGGGCGGCAATATGCAAAAGCAATGTTTCGGCGGGCACGGCTCTTTGTTTTTTCATCAAAAGATTCCGATTTGATATTTGGCCCCCCATAATAAAAAAGTCTGTGCCCGCCAATGAACTCAGGAGTATTATTTAAGTTCCCCGTCGCGTTCGTCTGCCTTAAATATAGTTGATAATTGATGCATATAAAAGAGACTGACATTCAATGCTTAGAAGCATAATTTTACGAAAAATACGGTACTATAAGGGCTGAAGCCAATAGGAGAGATGCTGATTCCATTTGCCAAAGAAACAAAGTACTTAGGAATACATATTGATCAAAGGATTTCATGGAACATTCACCTTCTGGAGATCACACAGAAACCTACCATTGCTCTCGTCAGATACAAAAGAATGGGTAGAAAAAACCCACTGGCTTTACACCATGCTTGTTAGATCTATGGATCAGTAGTGTGGTGCACAAAAACACTGCAGATGTAAAGCTATTAAGTAGCACACAAAAGTTTGCTTGGCTGTGTATTAAGGGAAAAACCATTCCCACATGTAGAATGGAGTCTTGCTGAATCTGCCTTCACTACACATTTTCATACAAGATCTGTAACGCACAAACTATTAAGAAGTCAACAGCATATAAGCCAAGCGCACGGCGCTGACTATCGAAGGTTTATTGAGAAGCTGAAAGCGTATGACTTAATGGAGCAGCCCATTGACGCAACGGCCACATACAGCTTTAATAAAATGTTTCAAGTAACTATCAGGTAGGGAAGACTGGAAGAAAGGTGCAACCATACAGGCTGAGGCATGCCATTCATTGAACCAGAACTCTTCTGAGGCGTCGCAAAGTCGACAATTAATATTGCCACAAGGAAATATGGGTAACACAGAAATCTCTAGAATACTGGGTAATCTTACCTGGACAGAGACAGGTGAAACATTTTATGAGAGGACATTCTCAGACATTTACGGCAGACCTAATAGGTAAGCAAAAAGTGGCACACTGTCAAAGCTGTAGTAGGAATGTTAACATGGCACTGTAAGTTTAACAGGCACGCAAAAGCTGATGGTGTTGACAGTTGAAGCCATGTGCAGATTCTGTCACCTAGAGAATGAAGCTGCAGAGCACATCCTATGCCAGTGCGACTGTTTAATATCATTAACCTACGGTTACATATATTTATAAATTAATGGATGTCCATTGTCTTTAAAAATTGTCTACGATAACTAAGTTGTTTGTCAGGAGCTGGGATACGTTCTATTTATTACTTAAGCTTACTACTATACATTATACTACTTATTACTTATGAATTGTGATATTCATATTCTAACATTCACATTAACACTAATATTAATAGTTCTTAAAACACTATCGTTTGCACATTTATACGACAAGTCAAGTCCGTCATAAGTAAATATAAATAATACTATTTATGTTTATTTCACGCTCTGAACTTGACTTCGTACGTGCGACCTTCCTACTTCTATTTATGTAACGATTCAACGTTCTTATGATTTATTGAAATTAGCTTCAAGGGAGTTTATGTCTTTTATTTAAATATTATTGTTAACTTATTATATTGACCAAAAGGCATCACAGGCGAATGTGCGATTTCTTGTACTAGGCGATGAGTATCCACCGTATCCACCGTATTCACCGGAAAGAAATTACATGAAATGGTCTGAAAGTAATTGAAAACAAAAATGAATGAAATTTGAATAGAATACAGAAGTCATGCGCTCTCATAGTGAGGTAAAATCCAAATACGCAATAGGTATAATATCAGGAATAGCTTAGTTATTAGGTTTTTTTATTGAAAACCCCAATCTTAGGACATACTAAAAAAAGTACATTTAGATGTACTTGAATAACCTTTAAAGAACGGCAGGACTTTGTTTCAAAAGAAAGTACATATGGTCACCTTAAATATAGGAATTAGGATGGTCGCAGTACTCAAGATCATATTATCACGAAAGGAATGGACAAAGATGGAAAAAAACAAAACAGAAACAAAATATGTTATATTATAAGTTAGGTATATTTTATATCCATCTAAATAAATAAATATTTTGAATCAAAACAGCATTAAAATTTTTTGTCATAATAGTACAAAACGGAGAGAATTTTTGTGATTTTTATTAAATTTTGACTTGTACATCTTTAAATTAAAATCCGGTCCTAGTAATGGCAGTGCCCTTACATATGTTTCTCACTACATATTTCGAAATTGGCAAGCATTTTCCTGTGTAAGCCAAGTCAACTTTTACAATAAGACGCGTGTGAAGCAATTACATGATCGTTCTCATACCACATATTTATGTTTTTGTTAAAAAAACTAATGATTTTGCATAACCTTTTCATGAGGAATTTATTTGGCGCCCTTGTCGTGCTTAAATACAGGGATTCATTTCAGCGGTCAAGACTAATACTATCAAAAATTTTAAAAATTGTGAAAAACAAAATCTCATGATATAAAAAAATTAATTAATTGCATTTCAACGACTTTGGGTTGGTTGAAAAGTTCGTGCAATCGAATGAAAAAATGTGCATAATTTTAAAAATGCCTTCAGTTTAAGCTTAATACTCAATTTTATTCCATCCCTGTAATGAGATTACAGAAGATCTGCGAAATTAACATCAACAGATGCAGTTACCTAATCATTGGTCAACAACGCTAAAAAGATAGTAGTCGCTGAGAGCTAAATATGGTGAATGCGGTGGATACTCAAGCAATTAGCACCCTAAATTTTTTGATTTATGCCAAGGTTAAAAACATTTTTACAAATAGTTGAATTGCCAATCAAAAAATCGCTTTTGCGTTCCAACAAACTGATTTCATAACCTTATTTGCTCTTTGTGTGCCCTTCTCCTGCTTTGGAGAAGTTCACTATAGGTATTCGTTCTAATTTCAATTTAGGATCATGGTGGTAGATCCAAACCTCATCTGTAGTTATATGAAACGAAACACTAAATCGATTTTATTTTTGTTAAAATATTTCAAATTCCGATGAAAAATTTGTTTTCGATCCGTTCGTTCACATTATTAACGAGTGCGGCCATTTTCCAAACCTTTTTACATAATTTTTCAAGTAAAATAAGGAGTATTCGGTCATCTGAGATACCTATGGTATTAGCAATTTCCCGCTTAGTCAAACTTGGATCGTAACTAATTATATTATGTATTTGTTCAGTGATTTCTGATGTCGTAGATGTTCCACTGCCTGCATTATTTTCAACGATATTACGATTACCTAATTAAAGGCGATCGAAGAAATTTTAACCATTAAGTACACAATAGCTTTATTTATAATGCTGAACGAACAATATTCAACAAACCTAACAATTTAAATTGAGAATATTTCGTTTGTTATTTGAGGTGTTTAAAATGTTTGGATCATTTGAAATTGTAAATGTTAATCAATGTATTGTTAACAACACCAGCAGCTAATCGTCTACGTGACTGATGACAGTTTCTATTTAAATAAAAAAAAAATTAATTATTTGGATATTGAAATAATACTGTTGAATTATTGGAACTTTAGCTCTTTACGTCAGGTTATGTTTGAAAGACCGGGGGTCGCGACGCAAAAGATCTGACCGTTACGTTATGCTATGTTACGTTGCTTCGTTATGTGCCTTACTTGCGTGCGTGTGCTCTCTCCTGAGTCTCTCTCTCGTTTACGAAGCAGTGATTCATATGCTTCGGCCGGGAATCGAACCCGGGCTGCCCGCGTGGAAGGCGAGCATTCTACCACTGAACCACCGATGCTATATTAAAATTCTATGCAAAGCTGGTATTCGCAGTGCTGGTGATCTACTTGAATTTGTTCGGATAAATTTTTACTATTATTTCCATAATTTTTTTGCGCGATTGATCTTTTTTGTTTATTTACAGCATCGGTTGTCAGGACGGTAGGTTGTGTTTACTGGTTTCTAAGTTTAACACGTCGGTAAGTGATTTACTTACCGTTCAGACGTCGAAAAGTGATAAATAGCATAAAAACATTTCACCAAAATGCAAAATATATTTTAAACTGATCGAGAAGTATAAATGTCACTTTTGACATTTCGTTCATTTCGAAGAAATTTAAATTATTTTATTCGGAATTTATTTCAATACGATCGCGCAAAAAATGGTATAAGCATCTCGAACGTTAAGGGTAATTACAACGTTTGCATGTAGATTCCTCTCGTAAAATTGGACAAAATGATATGAGGATTAAGGGGTCTAGCACATTTACTTTTCGAAATACAGGGTGTTGAAATTTTGAATGTTTTAATTCGATAATTTTAAAATGGATGGATAAATTCATTTGACATTTCGCAATTTGTTTTTAAATGTAAAAGGGCATATTTTGATAGAAATAGTAGTTTGTGCAACTAGTGTGGATATGATGGCCATATCGCACGAGGACGAAGTTTGAGCACGACGCCGTAGGCGGAGTGCTCAATCGTTCAAGTGCGATATGGACAATCCACACGAACAGCATATTTTTTCTAGGACCCACTTAAGAAAAAATCTAAAAAATAAAAATTTCTATAAACTGTAATATAACTTCAAATTGAAAATTTAACAATTCAATTTTATGTTTCCACTAATTTTTTTGTGGTAAACGTACAGTTCTTGAATGTCCAATTTGTATAATGCTACGGTTTTCCTTTCTAAATATACGATGCTGTTATAAGTAGATGTTGCCAGTCGGACTCCCTCATGAAGAGTACCGTACTAATGAATATTCTGCTAAATATTTCAAACGTCTACCTGTTGTCGTTATTAATATCAAGCAGAATAATTATTTAAAAATAAAATTAACAATAAAAAAAAACTTCTTCACGGGAAATCGAACTCGGGTCTACCGCGTGAGAGTCTGGTTTGCTTACTACTCGACCACCGAGGAATATGCAAATTGTTTATCTATAACGTCAGATGTATTACATAATTTTTGCTTAAAAGCAACTAAAGTTCCTACTGTGTGTCCCGCGACGCGTTCTACCTTTTTTTATATTTTCACAGGGGAAAAATGTATAAATTTTACCAAATATTTCTAAGACAGTTCCTACTTAATGTTAAGCATATCAAAACTAATAAAGTGAATACATTTAAAATATTTTCATCTATATAGTCCAATTTTGATGCTGAAATGCATCTACTCAAATACCATTTATATATTTGCTAGTAACAGTATAAGTTTTTTAAATACATAATGCAACTCAATTTGAATTTAATTTCTACGTAGATACTAATGGACAATAGGCATGATTTTGAAAAACGGCTCCACCATGTTTGTACGCATAAGCTTTATCCAATAAATGTTGTTTCTGGGAATAATCAAGGTTTTTAATTGAGAAATTTTCGTTTTTAAAATATAATTTAAATTTCGCAATAAAACGCTTGAATAG
Organism: Galerucella tenella; assembly: GCA_910591685.1. Lineage (NCBI taxonomy): Eukaryota > Metazoa > Arthropoda > Insecta > Coleoptera > Chrysomelidae > Galerucella > Galerucella tenella. The sequence goes on from CAJUYH010000660.1 coordinate 12,521, forward strand.
TAATGGCGTCTCTATAACATCACACATCTGTAAATACCTTTTTCAAATATTTCACAGTTTGCAGCAAATTAAAAATTTATCTTGATAATCAATTTGTATTATTTTGTGTGAGAGTCTTGAATTCTATAACGAGTAAATATCATTTAAACGATGCAAAACCAGAAAATAAGATAAAAGTTTCCCTCTACCCCACTGGACTCGATATGGAATAAAATTCGAAAAATAAGAGGACAAAATACTTTCCTCCACATAAATACTTTATCCTATAATAATCAGCTGATATCCGATAAAAAAGATGTATGTGAGGCTATGGCAGATGTTTTCCAATATAATTCTAGTGATCGAAGCCTAAACCAATCCTTTATACAACACAAAGAATTGATTGAAACTTCCGAAATCCAAATAAATGACTCCGACTCTTATCTAAACGTTCCCATAACTCTGCAGGAACTTGAATTTTCACTCGAAAACACCAAAAACTCTGCCCCTGGACCAGATGATATCCCCACAATATTTCTGCAAAATCTTCCTTTTAATACAAAGTTAATTCTCCTAGATCTATTCAACACTATATTTTTAAAACATCAGTTTCCAGAAACTTGGTCAAATGCAACAGTTATCCCTATATGTAAATTCAACAAACCAAAAGTCGACCCAGCCTCATATAGACCGATATCCCTAACCTGCAGTATGTGCAAAATTTTAGAGAAAATCTTAAACAACAGACTAGCATGGCATCTTGAAAACAAAATTTTTTTAACACCCTATCAAAGTGGATTCCGAAAGTGCAGATCGACAATTGATAATCTAATATCTTTTGAAAGTGAAGTACACAATGCATTTTTGAATGACCAAAAACTAATCGCCATATTCTTCGATTTAAATAAGGCTTTTGATACAACCTGGAAATATAATATTTTAAAAACACTCCAGACATGGGAAGTACAAGGAAACATGCTAGCGTTCATAAATAATTTTCTCAAGAACAGAACTATTCAAGTCAGATCAAATGGCCACATCTCAACTACAAGACCTCTAAAAAATGGCATTCCTCAAGGATCTATTTTGAGTCCCACACTTTTTCTCACTGCAATTAACAGCATCACCGAAATGATAAAACCTCCCATCAAAATTTGCCTTTATGCGGATGACCTCATCATTTATACGAGAAGTAGAAGCACAAAGTTCGCCTACACTTTACTTCAAGATTGTTTCCATCAAATTGAAAACTGGTCACAAAAAACGGGATTCCAATTTTCAAGCGAAAAGACACACTATGTGATCTTCGACAAACGAAAAGACACCCATAATTTTAATCTGTTTTTATATAGAACTCCGCTAACGCGGGTAGAAGAAGTAAATTTTCTTGGTCTCACTTTAGATTGTTCTCTAAAATGGAAAACACACATAGAAGCCCTTCAACAGTCATGCCAATCCCGAATAAATCTGTTAAAAATTTTATCAAACCGAACATGGGGAGCTAATACAATCACCTTATTGAACCTATACAAATCACTGATAAGAAGTAAATTAGATTACGGTTCCATTTGCTACGATACCGCCAAGAAAACATTATTAAAAAAATTAGATGTCATTCAAACTTCTTCACTTAGATGTGTATTTGGCGCTTTCAGAACCAGCCCAACCAGCAGTCTCCTAGTCATTGCAAACGAACCCCCACTGTATTTACGTCGACAACTCCTTTCCTTAAACTATACTGCAAAAATTTCTGCTTATCCCAACAATAATGCATTCCAAGTCATTTTCCCAAAAAACGCCCCACCCGACGAAATATACGACACCAAGCCAACAAAAAATCTCCCTTTTAGAGAAAGAGTGAGACGCGCTAACTATGAATTTGAACAATTTGAATTATCGCTCCAACAAAACTCTAACTTTCCCCCCTGGATGTCTCAGATGCCAGATGTTAATACGTCCCTAACTCAAAATCCAAAAAAATCAACCAACCCCTGTCTCCTACAAAACCTCTCCAAGGAAATTATATCTAAATACCCCCAAACCCTGCAAATCTATACAGATGCTTCAAAAAATCACAATGGAGTTGCAGCAGCTTACATCTGTGGAAATAACAAATCTGCCATCCGACTACCGAATCAATGTAGTATATTCACGGGAGAAACCACTGCAATTCTGGAAGCCCTAAAAATGTGCAAAGACTCTACAGCAACCAAGTTTCTCATCATAACAGATTCACTGAGTGCGCTACTTGGCTTAAAACAACTTTACCCTTCACATCCCATTCTCATACGAATCAAAAGTGAAATGGAAATAATACGCCTCACCCAAAAGAAAGTTTCATTTCTGTGGGTTCCATCTCACTCTGGTATAAAAGGAAACGAAGAAGTCGATCAACTAGCAGTAGATACAACATCTAATCAAGAGGCACCTTACATTAAAAAAATTCCCTACACTGACCACATATAAATCCAATCAAAAAACATATATTTAATTCTTGGCAAGTAATATGGAACCATACGACATCCAAACTGAAAGAAGTCAAGCCACAAGTCGGATTAGTTCTATCAATACCAGAAAAACGCAGAGACCAAGTTGTCTTAACCCGCCTGCGAATAGGACACACACTGCTTACACATCAATATCTCCTCAACAAAGAACCAGCTCCAGAATGTACACATTGCCATGTTTCTCTTTCCATAAAACATATCATCTTAGAGTGTCCCGAATATTCCAGATATAGAAGACAGAACAATTTAAGTGCGATGTTCAAGGATGTGCTCACCAAAGACACAAGTGCTTTAATTAAATATTTCAAAGACATTAATTTGTACAACAAAATTTAAAAATTATCTATAACACATACTACTTGTGTAAGTCCTCCTGCTAATAACTCTTCATAACTCTTAGTAGTTGATGCGGGTATGTTTGTATTAAATAAAAAAAAAAAAAAAAAAAAAAAAAAGATAAAAGTTTTCGAACGATATACAAAAGTTTGACGTTACACGTTTGTGATCGGTGTTTTAGCTAAGATAACAGATTGTCATGTTTTGTATTTATATTTTTTCTGAAATAAATGAAATCACAATTGTGATGGAAAATTTAGTGATTGCTTTATTGTATACAATTATTTCAGTTATTCATATGTCATCATGCCCATTATGTGGAAGATAATATCATAGAAAAATCTCGACGATATTAAAACACAGGACTGTAAAAAATTGCAAACTTAACAATGAATAAATATGCAAGGTATACAGGGTCCAGGTGCATGGCACAAAAAATTCGGGAGCGAGTAGATGAGGTCAAAATAATGTTAAGAGCTCGAATAAATTTTTGCATTACGCACCTTCGCTTCCGAGTTATAGATCTGTAAAGTTTCGAAATAAAAAATTCTGTATCTGTAAATATAGGTATTTCATTTCCGCATTTGGTTGTTAAGTACCATTTATAATCGTTGGATTGAAATTAATTCGAAATTTGAATATGTTTAATAAACAATCAAATTGTTTTAGAAACTCCGTTTTCTCTTGAAAATATTGAATGGAAATACTTTGTTCTAAATACGGATTAAAAGAGTAGTAATTACCTAAAAACCAGCGAAAAGGTGAAGATATCTTGAATTAGAAACATAGGGTGAGAAAAATTTTTCATCCAGGGGGGTTAGTTTTGAAATATTTCACTAGTGAAATTTCTCACATTTCGATTGATTTCGATCAAGCCAAGTTTTGAAGCAATTTCATGTGTGAAATAAAATTCGAATTCGAAAAAATTTCACAAATTTAATTCTACTACTGTTTAGCTGTCGAAACACTTATTTCGCGAAATTTTAATTTAATTGGTGTGGAATCTCCCAATTTTGTGTTGTGGTTTTAAGTAATTATTAGCTAGCCGAGAAAGACGCGAGGCCGTTTTATATTTTTCAAATCTACATGGCCAATTTAGGAGCTTCATCAAATGGATGGCTAAATAATGTTGTGGAACTTGTCGAGGATGATATGGTTCATCCTTTTAGGCAAGACCCCTTCAACCTAAGTGACCGCCAGTTCCTAAAAATGTACAGACTTTCTAAAGAAGAATAAACATTTTAAATCCGCATTTGGCAACTCATTCAAGAACGTCAGCTATGGACAAATGACTAAGGTGAGAAAGATGTACCTTCGTCAGGAATATGAGATTTGGCTAGTTGAAAATTTGTTTTTATACATATTAAAATATAATAATTTTAGGTACTAACAGCTCTTCGCTTCTATGGAAGTGGTAGTTACCAAACTGACATCGGGCTGAATTTATACTCTTGCGTTTCTCAAGACAGTGTCAGCAATTGAATGAAAAAAGTTATTAATACTTTAAATCTGCCTTGTATATTGAATAGATATGTTAACTTCCCACGAAATAATAATGAATTCTCTATTAAACGCAGACATATTAGATCTTTTTTAATTTCTTAATATTATATCATATTTTTCAACACTTACCATCTTATGAAATTAATAAATTTCAATCTCAATTATTCTCCTTTTTTCTCATAAATAACTTTTGAACTAATATGTGGGCTATTCCGTTGTTGTAGGATTGTATTGTTAGAATTAAATTCATTTCAGTGAATATATAATAATTTCGTTTCAATATAATTCAAAACTAGGTATACTATTTCGATGGCGAATTAAAAATCGAAATATTTCACTTGTGAATTCAATTTCACTAAAAAACTAGCCCCCCAGGTTCGAATGGACAAGTTTCGAGCTGTCCTCGATCTAGAAAAGGTACTTAAATGTTAACAAAAGCTGATAAGTGACCACAAACAAATTATACTATGATTTCTATTTTATAATTTCAGGGGTGAAAAAGTTGATATTTATTATTAGTTATTCAAATCACTTAACTCCGTTTCTCAACAGATGTTTGGTTCTTTGTTGCAAATAATTTAACATAATGTTTATCTATTTGAACATATCTATTAAAAATAATATTTTTTCAGTTGTTATGTTGTTTATTTACAACAATTATTTTCAAGGCCTAATTAAAATTTTATCTGCAAAAAATAACTTTATATCTAGCGCAAATCGACCAAAGGCAAACGTATTTGGAGCAAATCGTTCAGTGAATTAAATCTGAAGATAAGAACTTCCTCTGTATACGATAATTTCTAATTACGTCGTAAGAGTGATATAAACAATTATTTGCTAGCATGGATTGATAATAAATGTTTCGAATTTTGTTTATGTTTTCTGTATAATAACTTATAGATCTTGGGTGTAACTTCAGTCAAAGTATTTCATTTATTTAAAAAAAATGCCAGACTGCAATCTAAGCATTTCTATAGCGGGTACTGTCTTATTAGATCAATTTACCTACGGCTTACGTTTATTTGTTAAAAATAATTTATTTTTTTTAAATTTTTCGTCAAATAAATTTATTTTCAAAAATCTTATAGCTAGCAATAATACTACCCTTTACGTGTCTCTCCCTTCTCCAAAATTATATGTTCTAAGAACGGGGAATTTATTTTGATTTTTTTTGCTCAAATTACCCAAAATCTTTGACCAATACCAATAGAAATTCAACATGACTATAAAATTAAAGTATTATTAAATACTTAATATAGCCATATGTAGCAATCAATTGCTCAGGTATGTTAATCTTGATTTACAAAATATGTTCACAATCCAATATGAATTATAAAGTTTAAGTTTAAAAAAATTTTTAGTATTTTATACGTTTATCATAATACTGTATAATTTATTATTATATTAGTTTTGATGGTTTCAGCCTGTAATTTTGATTTGCAAGTATTTACAGTTTTCAGAATACTAATGACTGTATCTACCTCAACATCATTTTGTTATGTCAATGCTTCTTTGTTCATAGCCGTACCTTATAGTATTTTACAAAAATTTGGTAATGTCATAGAAATTATCTACTTATATTTATCTCTTGCTATAGTTCTTTTCACGATTTAAGAAACTGACTTAGGCTTGAGATGCAATAAAACCATAAAACTTTTCGGATCTACTGATGAAAAATAAGTATTTACAATAAGAATGACCCAAAAGTCTTTCTTTTTTCAGGTAATAATTTATTATTCGCCAACAAAATAAGTACGACCCTGCCACGGCTGATGATACTTTTATGGCTTTTTAATTTATGAATTATATTATTTTTTCAACTTATTTTTTACTTATTCGCGGCTTATTTTTTAACACATTGCATGTCATTATCCCATCTCAGGTCAGGTCAGTTTCTTAGATCGGTGGCTAAGTGGCCTCTTCCATTTTCTTTGAATTGAAAACAACACTCTATACATACCTTTTTATGTTACTTAAATTTAAGGAATGCATTACGTACAAATAAGCTGTGATGCCTTTTGGTCAATATAATAAGTTAACAATAATATTTAAATAAAAGACATAAATTCTCTTGAAGCTAATTTCAATAAATCATAAGAACGTTGAATCGTTACATAAATAGAAGTAGGAAGGTCGCACGTACGAAGTCAAGTTCAGAGCGTGAAATAAACATAAATAGTATTATTTATATTTACTTATGACGAACTTGACTTGTCGTATAAATATGCAAACGATAGTGTTTTAAGAACTATTAATATTAGTGTTAATGTTAGAATATGAATATCACAATTCATAAGTAATAAGTAGTATAATGTATAGTAGTAAGTTGAAGTAATAACTAGAACGTATCCCAGTGCTACAGGTAGTTGTTTTATTCCTGTAAGATGACCCTCCGAGTGACCAGCAACACCGCATCAGTTGAGAGGCCGATCCACGTCGAATACCACCCCGTAACAACCACATTACAAAGCCTAAACAATATAAAAAGCTGGTGAAGGCAACTGAGACTCAACATTAACCCCACCAAAATCATCTTCATAGCCTTCACTAAGGAAAAAACTCAACCTCAAAACTGTTAAACTTAAAGGGCTCGAGGTTGTATGGAGACAAAAGGTTAAATATCTAGGTCTGGTTCTAGACAGTAAGCTTCTGTGGAACAAACACAAAACGTAGATTCTATACGTGTATGTGCAGGAACTTGGGAGGGAAAAATTATGGTTGTTGCCTAAGGATCCTGAGCTCGATTTACACTGCCATAGTGGGACCAATCATCACTTATGGAGCCATTCTCAACTTCACACCACTACATATGGTGGTGAGAAGTGTTACAAAAAGAACAAGATACATACTAAGTAGAGGGGAAGTTATTAAAATAAACCACCTCCTCCCTTTTTAGAAATCAGAAATCCTCGGACTTGCCACATGATGAATTGATGAAAAAGTATAACTTTTCAAAGGAATTCGTTACGAAATTTGGCAGCAAAAAGGAATGTGATTTGACTACAACAGTGAATATCAGCCCAAGGAATGCATTACATTTAATATTATACTCTTATTATGTATCTTCAATTTGATTCAATTTTTTTCATGTTACTATTTTTCCAGTAAAAATAATAGTCTGTTTGATTCATTATCATATTTAAATTTATTATTGTGTGGACATTAAAATGGAAATATATAAAATAAAGTCGTAGATAAGAAGGGTGTTGGTTGGCAGCACGCGCTATAACGTTAGGGATGTCTACGACCCGCACGTACCCGTAAGTAGGTACTGACTTGATTCGGTATGTGATTTTAACGCGCTAAAACTAACGTCTTTTACTTTGGCGCTTAGCGCCAGCTTTTACTTCCTTACGTTACGCAGTGACGTATGACAATGGTTAATAAACGGTAACATTTTCTATAGGTTTAATCGTTCATTGTAATCAACTGGTATATACGTAGGAAACCCGTAGAATTTCTTCTATCTATCTTAAACAGTACTGCTAAGAAGTGCATAGGAAAAAAATTATATATTTTTTTGTATCTTCAGTTATTTTAAATCAATAAAAAGTCTTTATATAGTTATTCTATGTAAAAAGAGCAGTGAAATTACCCGACAACCACCTTACTAAATCCTACACCAAACGAACTACTACTAAAATAATTTACAAAAAAACAAATAATTGTAGAGAGTATACAAATAGAAACACAGTGAATTCAGGACGAAAAGATAAACTAGACGTTCCCAATTACTTTAAAAAAATCTAAAGTCTCAGAAACTAGTTGCTCCTTTAGTTCTACTTCCTGGAAGAATTTTAGGATATCTGCATTCTTCCACTTAGGTAAATATCCCTCTTCTATTAAATAATCTCCTAGGTGATGTGTTCTAGGATTCTGAATTGCTGTGCAATTTGCAAGTATGTAGACGGAGGTTTCTTCTTTCATGCCACAGAATCTACATTCCTCTTTCTTCACTATTTCGAGCTTTTTCAGGTGTCCATTCAGGCGACAGTGTCCCGTTAGGATACCAGTTAAAGTTCTTAGTGCAGTTTTACTTTTACTTGTGCATTCATTAGATCTAAACTGGTTGTAGTCACCCAGCCAACTCTTTGACTGTTTGATTCCAATGGTGAGATCTTCTCTTTTTTTCAGCTTTGCTTATTTCTTCAAATATTACATTGGAGCTGAAACCGCAAAAGGGCTTCGGCCCCAAAAGGGTGTTTCAGTCCCATTCTTTGCTGGTTCATCTGCTATTTCATTTCTTTCTATTCCAGTGTGCCCTGGAATCTACAGTAAGATTAGACTATATTGGTCTCTCCTAGTTCATTGAGTTTGCCTAAGCATTCCCACACTAATTACCACTAATTACACAGTGGTTTAAAGGCTGCTTGACTATCCGACATTATGATAGTCCTTTGTCAATATTAAACTGGGCACACTTTTGGCGTGATATTTTCTCTTCAAAGATATTTGGGGTTTTCCCCAGGCTTTTAGGCTCCTGGCCCGTACACGCCGATCCCATTTCTTTCTATTGCTTTTGAGCCGTCAATTCAATGTACCATTGAATGGCATTATTTCCAAGTCTGGTAATGGTATTTGGATCCCAATCCTCTTGTTGCTCAATTTCGTATCGAATTTCTTTGAGAAGTTATACCTTTTTAACATACTATCTAGTGGCATGTCCCAGGTTTTCTGATTTCTATGAAGTAGGTTTTTTAATGATTCCCCCTCTACTTAGTTGGGACGTGGAGTAGGTCAGTTTTAAGTAGGTTAGTTTTAAGTTGAGAATTGCTAGGAAAAACAACTAAATACAACTTTCAATGATTTAAAAATTGAATAGAAGAGGCTTTTACTTGATGTAATTCCTAGTAAATTATGAAATCAAACAATTTTCAATGATTTAACTGGTTTGGATTCAAATTATAGTTCGGTATTTCTTGTTGTAACTCTTGTGTTTTTTAATTATATCTATCTCATGAGCAGATGAAAAAATTCAACGTATAGCTGGTTGAAAATAAATTTGTGATTCTACCAAATCTACTGTTAAAATTACAAATAAACGATTTCCTCTCGACTTATTTAGAAACGGACAATTCTGTTTACATTATTTCGAAGGCTATTAACCCCAATGTCTGAAAAACCCCCATACTAGATGTACAAAGTGTTTTTGTAATTTAGTCGCTTGTTTCCAACCCTAGATAATTTCTCTCACAAACTTTATATCGTAACAGATGTCCTCTCCTCTGCCTACAAGTCAGTACAGTGTACACACACCATGTTGGGTTGCACTATAGCCGCTATTAAAGTAATTCGCGGGGTCGACGAACAATCAATAATTTGAGAATATAAAACTATTGGATGTTTGGTATATTATTATGAAATGATGTTAGTAAATATAATATAATATATAATTGTTTTTTCTTAATTTTAAAACTCCTGAAAAAAAATTAAATAATAATTTTAGGTCTTTAGGTTTTTTTTATCTTCACAAAATCAGTATAAATAATTTTGCTTATTATTTCTATTACTTATACAAATTTTTTAACCGGAAAGAGGTTTTTCTTAATTATTTATTTTAGAATAGTTCATGAAAATTTAGAATATTTTTTGGTGGCGATTTGATAAGTGGATGAGAATTATTAATAATACAATTTTAAGGACTTTTCGGCTTTAGGCACATTTCGTTACTTGAAAGAAAAGAAAGATAATACGTCGTATAGAAAAAGAGCTATATATTACAACGGCACGGAAGTGCAGCAAACCTATACACAATGAAATTTTTTCTCGTTATCCTAAATATATATTCACGGACATATTTTATTGTTTCTCATATTTTAGTTATGATAATTATTGTTGGGATGTCAATTTTAAACAAAGTGTTTGGATCTGGTCTGTTTTTACTAATTACATGAGATGGCAGACCTAGGTAAAGTTTGTCCAAAATCAATGGCAGACGTGACGAACACGTATTCATAGTTCTTTGCTGACCACGATTTTGGTCAAACTTCACCTGTGCATATATTTCGTTATATATTCAACTTTTTTTTTAATTATTATGTTTTATTGGTGAAACCATGAACCAAACAACACTTAAATATATGATATACCCGCAGCCCATATACCTACGCGCCCTTTCAAAGGAAGAAGAACGAACGTTGCATAAAAATCACAAGTAGCTTTGGCTTTCCCCGTATTAACGCATACGGTTCAGATGCATATGTCGCCCACATTTTTATAAATTTTTGTAACAGTTTGAAGGAAATTCGTTAGTCGATATTAGTTCCGATTCGTTTCTTGCCCATTCAAACATAAATCTGAAATTTGATGTGCGTACTTCCTCAATAAATGCAAAAGAGTTTTTTTAAAGCACATCAATTTACGCCTACGTTAATTTTCAGTAGTAATAACACAAGTGATTTAGTTTTCGCGATAAGTCTGTCGATTTATTTTATAACAAAGCGGACTGTTTTCTTCAACTAAGTTTAGTTGTGAAATAAAAGACTGAATTATAGAATAAATTCAGTCACAAGTGGAATTTGATTAGAATATTTCACAAACAAAGTGAAAAAGCAAAAAAGTTGATTGGAGAAATAAGTTAATAAACATTGACATCGGAACAAATACATATTTAAATAAACCAGTATTAACATAATGTAAAATATTTCTCAATTATAATTATAAATGGTACAATTATTATATGCAATGCTTAGAGCTTGATTATTTGGACACCTGCTTGTACTTGCAATAATTGTTATATCTTGATGGCTATTATTTTTCACATATTTTCATGGATTAATTCGATGAAATTTATCCCAAATTTGCTCATTTTTAAATGCGTGCACGTTGGGATTATTTATCTTTGACGTTTAACTGTCACATACGCAAATCTGAAAACATCGAACTTGATAGGCCAATCAGGTTCAAGAGTCAAGTTAAGTGTTATCCAAACTTCCAACTTACTAGAAATCCTGATAGGTACATTTGACAAGTGCGTGAAGTTGTCAAAGAAAACATCAAATGGTATAATTCGCAGAGGTTTTGAATGTTTTGAATAAATCTGAATTGTATTGGGCGGAGTAGAATTCAATGAGACTTCTGGCGGAAAAAATTGTAACTGTCGCAACGAGTAAAATAATTCGTTTTGCATTGCTTTTGTATTATATACAAGTCAACGTAATTACCGTAAATTCATACTTTATTTGTTTAATTTTGTGTCAGTGAAAAGTTTAAAATTGTGATTTTCTATTTAACTCAACTGTCATCAATTCTGAGGTAATAATCTTATATAATCAGAGATATTATGGAAGAGGTTATGTTATTCTATTTTTTGTTTTCATTGCAGATCAAAGAGAAAATAAGTCGGTATTAAAGATACAAACCTACCTTCCCTGCAACTTTTGTAGATATAATTATATCAAAAATAAAATAAAAACACGAAATCAGGCCTAAAACTAAACAGTTAATTGAACGCTTGTTGTACTTTTCACAAATATCAACCATTACTCCAAAAATAAAAATATTAGGAGTCAAAATTTAGTTTAACAACACAAAATACTAATGCACAATGAAAGAAAAAACAAAAATTTTACAAAACACACACTGAAAATAACTAAAATAGCAAAATAAAACCACTTAAATATCAAAGGGCTTATACGGCAGCTGATTTGTTTTACTCGTTGCTAAGATGACATTGACATTTCAGAGCGCCATCTATCGAATTCTACTTTTCCCAATAGTGTGGAAGTATTTGATTGTTTCTCTTTTGGCTTATTTTATGCCAAAAGTTAATTTTATATTGAATTTATAAAGTTGTACTTATATAACTTATATTAAGCTAAATATTTCTAAACTCATATTATAGTACTGGAATTTGGCCAAGTTATTAGTTTATTGCTCCGCGGATGTATTAATAAGCTATATTATTTATTTTAAACTTTTGTTTAAAAAAATTGCTGATTCTTTGGAATACCAGAACGATCAATTCTGAATACTTAGTATAAAACCATGTTTGTCTGAAGTATACTATGAAGTAATGAAAAATAATAACCAACAAAGGATTGTTTTTATCATGACGATAACTCAAGTAACATACTATTTGGTCAACCAAATTCTTGTCCAAAGTCTGTGACAAGTAGATTTCTCCACTGTCAATGTTTTTCACGTCTGAGGAAGCCAAGGGTGCGTTCACATACTTACTCCCAGAGTTAAAGATTAACTCAGTATCGTTTATTTACTTACTCCATAAATGGATCAGCCATTCATATAGACCACGTGACTTAACTCTAGATGTAACTCGGAGTAAGTTTATAAACACACCCCAATACTGCATTCACAATGAATGTTTTGGAGGGTACTTGAAACGGCGTGAAAAACCTTTGGTCTTTGTTTCCGAAATGATGAACAATTATAAAAAGCTTGGTAAGTTTATTAATTAAGTTTTTGTTCAACTTTATATATATGTGTTGTGTATGTCTATTTGGTTGCTACAAGTCGTGCAAGTTAATTCTAAACCTTTAGTTTTTATCGATGACAGAATAACGAGTGAAAACGTTAAACGTTAAAAAATATCAACTTTTATAAGGTAAATAATATGCGCGTGTATTATTCTTTAAATCCAAAAGAATATAACGGGATCCAAGTAGAAAATGAAGCAGAATATAGGCATAATTTGATTTAAAAAAAATGTCCAAATGCAGTAACATGCAATAAAGGAAAATGAATAATTATTTTACATTGCGGCGGAGCAAATTAATGGATATCAACCTTTAGACTACCACGACGATATGCAAAGTTATCTTTTTAAGTAATGGTTTGGTTTATTCCCTAAGCATTGTTTTTGATCCATTCTGATATATCGATTCGTTTTAATGTTATGAATTTTTGAAAAAAAAAGAAGTGCGTTAAGAGCGCTGTGAAATCGAAATACTGTTGCTAAGATTGGTTTACAATACGACAGGAATATCTGTAGACGTGACCTGCGCGAACTTTAAACCCTCGTTCGACGACGGCTTCATATATACGTTACGCGACGTTGCCATTTGTAGGTCGTAATTAAATATACATAGCATTTTTATTGCACAATATTTATTTCCGTTGAAATTATAACATTTCTTAAAACTTTTTTAGGCTTAGGACTGTCAATATTATATTGCTGACGTGTTTGGAGGTTATATTTACACCTTTGTTACTTCAAGTTATTGTCGCTGTTAGAATAAGTGAACAAGACGTATCTTCCCCAACTGAATTATTGTGTAAAATTAATAATAAACCTTTCATCAAGTGGTTCCTTTTACAAACATTTCTCCTCAATAGCGATCACTCTATATTTTTTCCATTGTTTATTAGGAAATATTTCAATAATCTGGATGGATCTGGTAGAAGTCTTACTAGGTACATCATGTCATACTTTATAAGGGCGGATGTAATTTGGGCGCTAAAAGATTAATGCACTTTTTACAACATGTAAATTGGGAGCCAAGACCGAAGGGTCATTTTAATCCTGTGTATTTTGGGCGCTAACCTACCTACCTAAAAATCTATCGACCCTCCCTCTAAACTAAACTTCAAACTAAAAAAAAAACAAGAAAACCCAGACACAAACCCGGTTGATCAAAGTGTAACTATGTATAAAAATATCAGAAAATAAGAAATAGAAAACTAAAAAAAAAACAAGAAAACCCAGGCCCAAACCCGGTTGATAAAAGTGTGACTATGTATAAAAATATCAGAAAATAAGAAATAGAAAACAAAAAAAAAACAAGAAAACCCAGGCCCAAACCCGGTTGATCAAAGTGTAACTATGTATAAAAATATCAGAAAATAAGAAATAGAAAACTATTGGGTTTTTCCAAATATTGGTGGTTAAATTATTACGATAAGAGTTATTTTATGACTCGACCTACCTGCACTTCTTAGCGCCCAAAATACATGTCGGATTATCTGCCCTTCTTGGTCAGACAGGTAAAGAATTGATGGTTAGCGCCCAAATTACACCGTATACAAAGTATATCAATGAATTCTAGAATACTCTCCAGCTTTTCCACGTTTGTAGTTTGCCAGTATGCGACACGAGAGCTTATTTTCCCGACATATTCCAACGTTGCCAAATTTATTAGTAACATAACAATATTGAAATAAATATGTAAGTATCAGAAAATAAGAAATAGAAAACTAAAAAAAAACATAAAAACCCATGTCCTAACCGGGTTTCGACCTCTGAGTTATAAGCTCAATACCCTACCAAGTGCTTGGACGCATGCGCACTACTAAATTTGACGTGGTGGGTGGAATCTGTCGGGAAAATAAGCTCTCGTGTATGCGACTCGCGACAGCAGATATCCATGTCATAAGGTTTGTTTCTACTGGCATGTATGAACCGTTCTAGAATCGTATCGAGTACTGTATAGTGCGCAAACTCGAATTAGGGATGGTTCTTGAACACATCAACATTTTCGACGCATATACATGTCGGTTCCACCAAAGTTAGGGCCATGCAAAGAATCGTCTGTTATCAGTGTTATCATCCTCTTCCAGCTGGTACAGTTTTTGTACCGTCCCAAAAACGATTTAGAATCAGCGCGAACGATATTTAGAACGGGTCTATCGACAGTTGAAACAAACCTATTAGTGTTAGCAGTTAGTTTATCGTCGTAACTGAAACCAAACGAAATAATACAATGAATAGAAAAACAATGGAATGAAATAAGCCAACCATTAACCACCTTCTACGCGGACGAAGTCGCGGGCTAAGGCGTGTTTTTGAATGAAGTCTGTGCAAATGAAGTTCTCCAATGCCATCACACCCTTCCACAAAGGCATTATTTTCGTAATTAAACCCAAAAAAATTAATATATCGTAAAGAAAAAAAAAATAAATGAATAAACTAACTGGTTCTGAAATTTTCGTCTATGTTTTTCAATTGATTAAAAAAAAGGCATTTAGTTGCCTTCTCAATTCCATAGCCTCATTAAAAGAGTGGAATATCGTTTTTGGATAATAGTTAAAGTGGTTTTGTTTGCAAACTTCTTTTTCCACGAAATGGTTATCCCACTAACCATGAATTGTAAGCATAGCTAACTCTTTAACCTATCCCCACTAATATCGATCCTTTATTCTTTGAAGGTAACTAAAGGAACTTTTGGTAGTGTTGGTGGTGGATGGTTGTGAATATACACAAACAGCTCAAAAGTACAATATTCGAAAAGTAATTAGCTAGGAAGTGATTTTCTAACGACCTGGTCAGGCACCGCTCTTTATTAGCTAGTCAAACACGTTAACGTAAACATCTAGTCGTACTTCGTATTGCCAGATCTGATGTGTGGGGTGACGAATTCGGTAGTTAATAATGTTGGTTAAAATCGTGGCGGCTGGAGGGACGACCGATCGTTGGAGTCGGGTGGGAAATGTTGAAAATGGAGAAAAAAGAGTTGCGTATGGTAGAAATACTTGAAGTCAAGAAAAAGAAACGTAGAACAAAATTGGTGAAAAAATGGGTACCTACAAGAACGAGAAAAAAAATAAAAAAACACTACCTAACCTAACATTCCACAAAACACGTGCGTGAGTAACACTAACGGAACGATAACTCGAGAGTACAGAGTACAGGTCTAGAGCAAATGCCACAGTCCTGATCGTTCAGAGATTTTGTCTTTCGCTGCACATTAGCTAGGCATAAACGGAAGGGGTGCACAAACCCAGTAGTGCAGCTATTTTCTTCTCCATTTTCAACATTTTTCACTCCTTTAAGATCGGTCCATACCTTCATTTCACCATTAACTAACGGATTGTTCATCTCACACATCAGATCTGGCAATACGAAGTACAAATAGATCTTTAAGATGGAATGACAGATCTAGGTAATAGATCTTTATGACTTGCCCCAAGGTCAAACGAGTGTTCAAATTACCCCAATATTTATTCAACTTTCTTATTAACTTAATAATTAATTCCAATAATGTAGTAAAACTTATAAAAACCGAAATTTTTAAGATCCCTGCACCAAGTGAGAAAGTGGAAAAATCGTATATACATACTGCAAAGAATATAGAACTAATAATTATTTTACAACATGTTTGGTTTAAGTAAATTTCAATTTCTTTTCTATAATCTGTTTTATAATCCTTAACAAGGTCACAAAAACTTTGCTATAGTTCTTCTAGCGACGGTATTAAGTAATATATTAATCTTTTGACAAGTGTCAAATAGGGACAAAATTTTAATACTATTCAATTATTCTTGATAGCCGAACTGGAACGCTACCAGAACTCCAAAATCTAAATAAAAAAGATTGTGATTTAATTTCCTAAATATAACGGAGAAAAATGCAATTTCCGGATGGATTATACTAGGCTTCTCCACAACAATGGTACATAATAAACCCTATATCAATATGTTGACATTTTGATTGATGCAATATACACAGTATTTCGAAATAAAATCTTGAATATTGGGCTGAAGATTTTACGTGGAAAGTAAAAACTAAAATATAAACAGTTTTTTAGGTTTTTTTGTTTCGTTTATCAGCATAAAAATTGATTTTTTATTTAAATCTGTTGAATAGTGATTTTGTAACCAAATTATTTTAAAACATGAATAAACAGGATACGATTGTTCATAGGGAATGACATAATGTATATTTAACAAAATTAGGTTCAGTACATAAGTGACATTTTATAATCATCGTGGGTAAGTTTCAGGAAAAAAAAAACGCTTTCTTTATAAGTAATGTATCCCGGTATGCGAAATACTAGTAAATAAAAATAATTGATTTGAAAAAATTTTAATAAAATAGTATCTATCTATAATACAATAGTTAGTATCTTACCCTCCATATAACTTACATCATCCTAAGACACATATTATTGACTGTGTGAATGTTAGAGCTTTTTGTGATGACTTCAATCGCTAATCAAAAATGAAACTTTTAAATCGAACCGAAATATTTGCGACGCATCCGTATAAGGTACAAAAGTTGGTCCATATTTTCGTCGACAAAAAATTGTTCCCATGGGAGCAGGGGTCAGGACTGTGTCAAAAAGCATTGTTCAGTGATGTACATGGGAAATATTGCGTTTATTTTCTAACAATTGATTCATTCAGAGAATGTCCGTAGACACAAATCTTTGATATACTTTTTATACGTGTCGTTGCAAAATAATTCCGGTGAGAAGTTTCAACTAAATCAGTTTTTGGCAATGATCAACTAAATCAATTTTAATAAATAAAATATAAATTTAATTTATATATTCGCGTAAAAAAACAGAAATAGAAGGCATAAAAAAGTAGGTAATATATTTGCGAATATTGCAATAAATTAAGCAAGACAATGAAGAAGAATTCTAATGTTTATTTTAACCGTCATTTCCATAGGAAGTTTTCTATAATTCTAATCCTACAGGATACCCTAAGCGAAATAAATGGAAATTATCGTATTAAATTAGTTTTTAAGATAGAGGTATAGTTTATCTAAAGTCAGTTTATCAAAAGTTTAAGCTTTGTCTCTGTATCACCTAGTTATTAATTTAAATGAACACGATAGTGATACCGAGCTAGATTTGGGTTAAATATTTCAATTATATATCAGTTATTATTTAAAAAATGTAACTTTGATACTTCCACTGTTTTGCACATATCCTGTATAGAACAAAATCGTTTACGATAAAATAAAATAATTCGTAACTGGGCATGCGCTCTGGAAAATTCAGAATTAAATTTGAACTAGTTTGGAATTGGTTTGGATTGTGAGCCGAACACATCGTTGTTTACAAACCAGTACTTTCAAATTTATCTCACATTACCCCCTCCTACCGAATATATATTCAATTATACAACACCCACATTTTGTTCTATATTTAGACTCAAAACTAATTACATACGATTTCCGGAAGACCTTGAAAAACTATTAGATCATCATTCTGTAGCTGCGACGAGTATTCTTATAGTGGTCTCAATTACATATTTTTTGTTTACTCCAATATAACGTGGAGTTTTAACCTTCCTCTGAATATTAGCCACGTCCTAAATATTGCTAATAGAATGGTCTATGATTTATTATAACAGAGTGCTTTGCGGGTTAATAGTAGAACTTTTGAAACACAAACAACTAAATGTTATTTAATTACTTACATAATTTATAACTAGATTTAAGAGCCAATGCGCTCTGATTTACCCGCGTAAGATTGGAAAGCTTCGCCCTTGGATTTGATAATAGTAGTTATGATTTTGTTTTAATGTGATCTCACCATTTTCATCTACTTGGAGGTACTTTATTTTTTGTTGGCAATTCCCTCTTCAACGCTTGTGTTGCAGTGCTTGCGGGACATTTTACTTCTATTATAGAATCATTACCTATAGTTCCATCAGGACTAACACCCAGGAAGAAATCATCATCATGTCCAACGAACAATCCACAATTCTCAACTTTTAAATTTGTTATTTTTTGGAATGTTTCCATAGCTACTGGTTCATGATCTAATCCGTATTTGGTGTTTTTATTTACTGTGAAGGGGTCGTTGAACAATCTTTTGGCCAATGCACACGGGTTCGCCGTTCTCCTTTTACAAATTTGACCGAAGGTAGAAGCAGTTAACCTGCACATCCTCTCCTCTAGCCACTTATGATTAGTACGCTCTATATTTTTTATTTCTTCTGAATTATTTTTCAGGGAATCCAAAAGGATCCTTATTCGTATTTTCATAAGCTCTAAGGTAACAGTATAAAGACGAATCGTCTAAATTCTGATACGCTTGTGAATACGTCTCACATACGCTGCATGTATGAATTTCCGAACATTTTTTAATTGAATAACCACAAAAGTAGCGAACAAAATTCTTTTCCAATAAATCATTTGTCTGAAAGTCTTTAGGCATTGCAGTATTTGATGAAAGGAATATTGTTGGAATAGCCTTTTTTAAAAGAAGTTTTCTTTTATGAGGTTGCATAATCATGTCTGGTTCAAAATGAGCACCACATAAACGATGACTACTATTGTATTGAGTTTCTATTTTTGGCATCAAGTCAGGCCTATCGCATGCTTCGAGACAAACTTTAGCTCTGAAACAAAAACAACAAATTAAATCAATGCATGAAACTAAGGCTCCTAAATGTAATATGAAGATCAAATAATAAAGTAGTTTCTCACTTTTCTGAATCCTTTGGAAAACGGTAAAATTTTTCATCACAATTATAATATTTATTGTTACATCCACGAACTACAGTCACAATACCCGTTTTCTTCTTTTTAATGGTATCCATTGCAAAAAAATGCTTATAAACTATAAAAATAATACCAAAACCCCGTAAAAATATATAAACTGTAATAAATAATGTTATTCGCAAATTCACCACTGGCACTTTGGTTGGATCGCAGCGCACAGCACTGGCCGCCGGATGAGATACTCATCCGAACGACGTTGTAGGTCACAGAGAGCTCGGCAGTGTAACGTCACGAGATAACATTGTTGGAAATATTAATATTCAAGGGATTTTATTTAATGTATTTTTATCTGTATTGATCAGAGTGAGATGTTAATTGTCAATGTCAGTTTGAATGTTCATGTAAAATATAATTAAAGGATTCATAAAACTTTCTACGTTATTTTATCCATTTCCTAAGCTTAATTATAACATTTTGGCGACCGTGACAGGTCTATTTGAGCTAGAAATGGAAAATATCAAAAAAGAAAGGCAATTGATAAGAAACCACTTCTCCAAGATATGCAGAGAGTTAGACATGATATTTTAAGATAAGGCAGCAAATAAACAAGATCTGTTGGTCATTTCCAGGCAATTAGAAGACAAAGGCGACAGATTGTTGAGAGCAGACGAAAATATCAGAGAATTTTTTCTCTCTACTGAAATAGATGATGCAGCATTCGAAGAAGAATATGACACAAGTGAATTCTACAGAGAAGAATTGATAAAATACAAATCAAGATGTGAATTTTTCCTGAAAAAAAGTTAAGAAAGTTCGATGGGGATGTTAAAAACTGGATTGGTTTTTGGGGTCAATTTAAGAAAATCCATGACGACGAAGAAATCGATTTGACCGATAAATTTCAGTATTTACTTCAATCCATGGAACAGGGATCCATTGCAAGGGAATTAATCGAGAGTTTTCCTCCATCAGGGACGAACTACCAAATAGCTATTGACCAGTTAAAGGCTAGATTTGCTAGGGATGAGTTGCTTGTAGAAGTTTACGTAAGAGAGTTATTAAGCTTGGTTATGAAACAAGCAATGAAGAATACAGGTATGACACTCTCTCAATTATATGATAGGTTAGAGACGCAGTTGAGGGCTTTGGAAACACTTGGTGTTACGAAAGAAAAGTATGCAGCTATGATGTTTCCTCTTGTTGAGTCTGCATTGCCGGATGATCTATTGAAAGTTTGGGAAAGACACAGAAATGCGAATAAAAAGAAATCTTCGTTGGATCATGCTAGAGACAATACTGATAATTTATCTCTGTTATTAGATTTTCTTAGAAGTGAGGTGGAATCCGAAGAAAGAATCAATTTAGCTCAAGCAAGCTTCAATACGGATCATAAGTGTAAATACATGTCTACAGCTGTTAAACATAAAAAACCCACAGGTGAAAATGGACCATATACCGCAGCAGCTTTATATTCGGCTAATTCGAAAGGAGTAGCAAACGATGGTAAGAAAATTCCATTTTGTTTATTTTGCGAAAAGATGCATACAAGTCAGGACTGTGTGAAAGCACAAAAATTGTCTCTCGATGAGAGAAAAACCTTGGTAATGAACAAAAAAGGATGTTTTTTTACCTGTTTAAAACAAAAGACATGAAATTAAATGAAATAGATGAAGAAATAATTGTTCAAGGAGTATTTGGTGGTCAACAGTCATCACCACAAGCACATGGAATATATGATATTACAATCAAAAGTCTGCACAGTTCTTACAAATGCAACTTGAAGGTCACAGATCAAAATAAGATTTGTAATCAAATACCGCGGCTTCATGATTGTTCTTTTATAGATTATTTGAAAAGCAGAAATATAATAATAACTGATGTCAGTGTCAATGATGCTCCACATGAAATCGAATTGTTACTCGGAGGGGATATTTTTGGAAAATTATTAACTGGAAATACAGAAAATATCAATGGTGACTTATTTGCTATAGAAACATATCTTGGTTGGACGGTAATAGGAAAAGTAGAATCAGAAAAGAATGATTTAAATATATTTTCTGGCTTCGCCGATTTTTCAATATCTGTCTTATGGAGTTTAGAGATGTAAGGAATAAAAAAAATAAGCTGAAGTTCAATCGAAAGAAATTCTAGAAGAAAATTCTCTGGAACAATTTTTAGAAACTGTTGAATTCAATGAGGATAATAGATACAAAGTTCAACTACCTTGGAAAGAAGGTCATCCAACTCTTTTAAGTAACGAAGAATTAGCACGTAGCAGACTTTTATCTAGTTCAAAAAAGCTGTTAAATATTGGAAAATTCAATGATTACGAAAAGGTATTCACAGAATGGGAAATGCTGGGAATCATCGAGCGTGTGATTGATAACGATAGAGTTCATTACTTGCCCCATCATGCAGTCATTAAAGAAAATAGTTCAACGACTAAAGTACGCCCTGTATATGATGCCTCTGCCAAAGACAAAATGGGTAATTCTTTAAATGATTGTTTGGAAAAGGGACCTAACATCTTCCATTGGTGTTATTTCTGACATTGAGAAATCATTTCTACAAATTAGTGTCAAACCAAGAGATAGGGATTATTTGAGATTTTTCTGGTGGGAAGATTACGAATCTGGAAAAATGAAGGTGTAGGCATAGACACTGTAGGGTGGTATTTGGTGTTAAATCAAGTCCGTTTCTTTTAACAGCTACCATGAATCATCATTTAGATAAAGTTCCAGAACAATTTATGAAAACAGCTACAAAGTTAAAGAATTCTTTTTATGTTGATAATTGTGTTACCAGCGTAAATACTGAAGAAGAATTAAAAACATTCATTGAGGAATCTAAACAATTAATGTCTACTGCTAAATTCAATCTCAGAGGATGGACTCATAATAAATTATCCACCGACACTTCGTGTAACGAAAAGGTTGTTGGGGTGCTAGGTCTACTTTGGAATGTGTGTACTGTGACATAGATTATCTAGTTCAACTCGAGAGTATTCCACGAACAAAACGAGGTTTGTTGTCTACAGCGCACAAGATTTTCGATCCAATCGGTTTTGTATGCCCAGTAACATTAATACCTAAATTACTACTGCAAAAAACATGGCAATTAAAGTTAGGATGGGATCAGGATTTACCGGCAGAGATAATTAAACCATTTGAGGCCTGGTTGAAACAAATTCATATGATTAGTCTTAGTAGAGTCCCCAGAACACTTGGCAAAAATTTTGATTTGGAAATTCCCGAAAATTCCAGTATTCATGTGTTCTGTGATGCTAGCAAGCTAGCCATTGCTACTTGTATATATTTGAGAACTACCTGTGAAAATTTCACTTCAGTAAGATTACTACAGGCAAAGTCTAGATTAGCTCCAAAAGATAGTACTATACCTAGACTCGAATTGATCGCAGCTTTATTAGGAGTACGTTTATGTCGTTCTATGAAGGAGGAAGAGGGATTTCGGAATATTAAAACGTATTATTGGAGCGATTCAATGGTTGCATTAACCTGGATAAAAACTAAAGGCAACTGGAATACTTTTGTAGGTAATAAAGTCAAGGAAATCAGATCATTCTCTCAGATACAAGAATGGCATTTTGTTTCTGGTAAATTGAATCCTGGAGACATTCCATCAAGAGGATGTGATATCAAATTTTTGTTAGAAAATTGTTGGATAAATGGACCCAGTTGGTTGAAAGATGATTCTAAAGATTGGCCAACCCATGAAACTACTTTTTAAATGGAGGAAGTAAATAAAGAAGAACGGAAAACTATTATAACACTTATATATCGAAAGTAAATATTTCAACTGATGGATTAAACTATTTTTCAAAATATTCTAAAGTTGTGAGAATGATGGGTTGGATATTGAGATTCTTGAATAATTCAAGAAAAATATCCCTTAGGAAAATCGGAACACTTAGTTACGATGAAATTATGGAAGCTGAAATACAAATTTTGAAGTTGGTTCAATTGGAAAGTTTTGGAGATGAAGCTAAGTCTATTCAAAATTTACATGTATTCAGAGATGCGAATGGATTGTGGAGAATCAAAACAAAGCTGATTTTGGGAGAGCTTTCAGAAGATTTCTACCAAACAAACATGAGATTGTGAGAAAAATCATAGATTGAATTTTCATGCTGGTGTACAAGCACTTTTATGTATATTACGAGATAAATTCTGGATACTAAGAGGTAGACAAACAATAAAACGAATTGTATCTAAATGTGTGATATGTAAAAGATACAATGCAAAATTTGTTCAAACACCGTTGTCTCCACTACCGAAAGATAGGATAACGTGTAAAGCAGCTTTCGAAATAGTTGGAATCGACTTGGCGGGACCTTTGTACCTGAAAAATAAATCAAAATCATGGATAGTAGTATACACTTGTGCAGTCTACAGAGCAGTCCATTTTGAATTAGTTGAATCTCTTTCTACAGATTCATTTCTTTCTGCATTGAGACGTTTCATTGCCAGGAGAGGAAGAATATCAACAATATACTCTGATAATGGAACGAATTTCGTTGGTGCTCATAATCAGATGAATAAAGTTGATTGGGATAAAGTTTTAGAGTATTCTAACATCAAGAAAATTAAATAGAACTTCAACCCACCAACAGCTGCATAGTGGGATGGTTGGTGGGAACGCATTGTCCGCATCATCAAGGAACTTTTACGTAAGAATATAGGTAAATCTTCTGTTACTTATGAAGAACTTCTCACTTTACTGTGCGATTGTGAGACAGTTATCAGCGCTCGACCACTGACCTATGTGTCAGAAGATCAGGAAGATTTAAGCCCTTTAACTCCAGCAATGTTTATCAATGATATTCCGAACCACGAGATGCCCGACTTAGATGAAATTGATCGAAATAGTTTAATAAAGCGTAGAAGATATATCCAGAAATTACGAGATTGTTTTCGGAACCGTTTCAAAAAGGAATACCTAGCAGAATTAGTCAATATTGGTCAAAGCAAAGTTCGTAATTTAGACGTTGGCGACATCGTATTTGTGGGAGCCGAAAATGTGAAAAGGACCAGCTGGCCACTAGGAAAAATATTGGAAACATATCCAGGAAAAGATAACATTCATAGAGTGGCAAAAGTTGAAACAATGAATGGTGAGATTTTACGTCCTTTTCAACGACTGTATCCATTAAGTAAAGAGTGCACAAAAATTGATACCGGAAAATGGAAACTTGCAAGATAGTGATGAAAAAGATGAGGAAGATGGATCCAAGTGTGAAAAGAAAACCCGAATAGTGATCAGGGCGCTTAGTTAAATCACCTAAGCGATTCGGACATAATTTTTAACTAATATTTCATGTTATTTAACAATTTCTCAGATTAGCAAATTGTTAAGGGGGGAGAATGTTGGAAATATTAATATTCAAGGGATTTTATTTGATGTATTTTTATCTGTATTGATCAGAGTGAGATGTTAATTGTCAATGTCAGTTTGAATGTTCATGTAAAATATAATTAGAGGATTCATAAAACTTTGTACGTTATTTTATCCATTTACTAAGCTTAATTATAACAACATACTGGTTCGTTCCTATACTGTGATACCACAGTAGATATATTGTTTTCGTTTAACAAAATATAGATTTACGGCCAGTTTTCAATTGAATATAAAGTTTTTATTAAAATTTAATTGATGATTAATGCAAAGGAACGGTTTTTCAATGTTTTATTAGATTAAAAGTATCAATTAAACTTCTTGTTAGCTAACGTAAAGATGTGGTGTATTTTAAGATATTAATACCTACGTACTTTTTCCGTCGGCCGTTCGTGGCACCGTTCGCCGCTCATAGAAGCCAATCAAAACGATTTTTAGCTATCGCAGCAAATGGGTCGTTTTTAAAAATATCTGGAGATTTTTGTGGTTAAGTAAATCTGCCAGACAATTGAAAAACTAGCACGAGCTATTTGTATTCTTCGCCCCAGATACATTAATATGCCTCAAACACCTAATGAAATAAGAAAAAGCAGAGAAAAGTTTTATAGAATAGCTCGATTTCCTAGGTGTATTGGGGAATAGATTGTACCCATATCCGTATTAATTCACCTGGCGGGGAAAACGCAGAAATATTTCGGAATCGTAAAAAAATGTTTTCTTTGAATGTTCAGACAATCAGTGATGCACAGCTTGAAATTCAGGACATTGTAGTCAGATGGCCTGGTTCAGCACACGATTCGTATATATTTCGAAACTCTAATGTGCACAATTTAATTGAAAATGGACATTTTGGAAACAGTGTAATTGTTGGTGAATGAATTTTAGGTTAACTCTTGTTCTTCTTTTCTTTTAGCGACGATATTACCATAGAGAAAGTAAAATATTACTACATCTACTACTACTACATCTCTGGCGAAAACTTTACAGTATCTATTGCCAACCTTCAGAAAATATCCTAAATATTAAATTACTTAACTGATAATTAAAAGTTGTTGGAAAAACAGTACCTTGTTGTTAAGTATCTATTATTTTTAATTCATAGTTAGGTAATTGAAACTTAAATAATATATTGAAAAACTGGCTGTTAGTATCTAGAAGACGCTCGAGCTAGTTCTCCTCTTACGTACTTTACGGCATGTATCATACAAGCTTGTTGATTTACATCTGTCCACTATTTCGTGCAGCATAGTAATGATTCAGAAGGTAAGTAATGATAACGGTCAGTGATTTGCAACAGACTATACTCCGTAAGATGTCGCTTCAGACCGTAGCATTAAAATTCAAATTTTTACGCACCTTCAATCACATTTTTCTCATTAATTAATCAACATAATGATTTCAAATTTTGACAGTACCTATATTAATAGTGTGTAGCTTCGGAGACGATGCATATTTATAACTGCACTGATAAAAAATATATATATAAATATATATCTTCTTTAGAGAAGAATTTCCGACAGTAGACATAGTTCTTGCCACGGTTTGAGATGATAAAGATTCTCTCAAAATGAGTCGAAGCACACTATAGAAACTTTTAAAAGAAATAGGTTTTCGCTATAAAAGTCATTCCAGAAAGTCTATTTTAATGGCAAGAAGCAATATTGTAGCATGGAGAAGAAATTACCTGAGGACTAAGTATAAAAGAAATGAGAAACCAAATAAGAAATATATTTTATTTAGATGAAACACATATATGAGACATACAGCAAATAAAGTTTGGCAAGATGAAACTGTTACAAGTCGAAGACAGGCGTTTTTAAATTATTTATCTACTGGTTTGAATCCACCAACAGGAAAGGGGCGCAGAATGATAATAGTACACATCAGCTGTTCAAAGGGTTTTGTTAAAGGTGGTTTATTGACTTTTGAATCTACTCGTGCCGGTCACTACCATAAAGACATGAATACTGATGTCTTTAAAGAATCCTTCGAACAAATGATAGATCTTCTTCCTCAGAGCTGTATAGTAGTAATGGATAATTCAAATTATTACTCGAGACTTTTGAAAAAATTTCCCACAACCAAGTGGTTAGAAAAAGATTTACAAAATTGGCTAAATTCAAAGAATATTAAGTTCCATCCCGGTTCTGTGAGAAAAGAACTGTATTCTTTGCGTTCCCTTCACAAAGACAAATTCAAAAAGTATTAAATTGATGAACTAAGCTCTGGTGTGGGCACAGATAAAGGGAGAAGCTGCAAGAAAAAATAATTATTTTAAAAAGAGTGATGTTAAGTAGTTGTTTTTGGAGGCACTAAATAATCATACGATTAAGGAAGAAGAGAAAATGCGGAAGTTGGACAATATTACTGATGAAATATAGTACTCATTGTAAATATTGGTTGCGACTGCTCATTTTCTGATTTGGATTTGTAAAAAATAGCTCTACTTATACTGGTAAGTTTCTATATTAAAGTATGACACAATGTTCTCAATATACCTTGTGGAACATCAAAACATTTTAGAAAAAATTTCACTTTTTTACCTTCAGCTGTTTAGAAGCTATACACAGGTTAATTAGGTGAAAATATAAGTGTACACCCGATATATTTATTATATGTATACAAATGTTATTAAATACAAAAGTACTCGAGGTATATCTTAAATTTTTTTTAACTGTCCTCCAAAAGAAGTGATACGCACATGGATTACGAATGCTTTACTATTTTAGTACTCTCTCTTTCATAAAAATATACTATAGTTCACATCCTTGCATAAACCTAGCGTTTTTAATTTATTTTACGAACTTTATGCTCAAAGACAGGAAATTATTGATTTTTCATCTTTACTAATAACGAATATTTCACCGTTCAATGTATTTATATAAACCAAAAAAATATTATATTATTATTGGTTAACTTGTAACATTTAAATGACAGTGTACTACCTATATTTTTATACATAAACTTTATCTTTTAAAATTTACGTTTCGAGTACTAGTGTAACTGGTCTCCTTTACATTTAAAGTTCAATGTACGTAGTTTCTTAGATACTAGAGTAGGTACAATGGGTGGTTGTAATTTTCAGTGTGTCTGTGGGTTGAAGCTTTGTTAGCAGGTAAACTGCGGTAAGACTAATAAAACTAAAGATTTTACTGTGAGTAGACAATAACGATTAGAAACTTTTGAGATCAAAGTAGTAGATATGCCTTCTTATGAAAAAAATATTTCTTGGGATAAAACTCAATCTTTCTTCGAAAATAATATTGGAATAACCGTCATTTTAAAATGTATTTTTATATAATTTTCAGTTTATCTACAATCCTTATTTCCTGTTGATAAGTCAGTTGACCAAAGAGATAGGATATGAAAAGTGTACAGGAAATATCAATATCTATTCTTAGCAAATCTAATTTGTTAAAAATCTGGAGTTTTGCTCGTTCTATTATTATCAAGAATAATCAGGTTTTTTTTTAATTTCTGTCTTACACTTCGGCAAATAGACAAACAAAAAACATATTTTGTAGTTTAAGACTGCAAAAAATTGTCAAGCTTTTACAGTCCATTTACAGTATATTTGATAAAAACAGTGTTATAGTGTAGCTATTGTTAATGCGATTACCCATATTTTTAATCCCTTTGAAGGAAAAAGCCG
This sequence comes from Galerucella tenella, assembly GCA_910591685.1. Classification (NCBI taxonomy): domain Eukaryota; kingdom Metazoa; phylum Arthropoda; class Insecta; order Coleoptera; family Chrysomelidae; genus Galerucella; species Galerucella tenella. Next base: position 41,046 of record CAJUYH010000660.1, read on the forward strand.
CCAAATGGCATGCATAAAATTTTTTCATAAATTCGAATATGGTGAAATAATGCTTTTCAAATGTAATTCAAATTTAAATAGTGGATTAACCTGCATAAAATTTGTAAGACAATTCAAAGTCATCACATTAACATTAGTTACACTATAAGAATAGCGCTTTTTTGCTTTTGCTGATTTTGTGTATTTGTTAACAACAATTTCAACAATTAATCATAAGTATAAACACTTATGATACTATCATGGTAACGATGGTAATTGATTATTGGTAATCAAATTCGACTACAAATTTATCCACACTTTCTTCAATTTTTCGTGGTTTACTCATTCAGTATTATGTGCGCTAATTTCCATTGTACACGATACCCCTCTTTCCAAGCATGTTTGCAAATATCTGACTTAAGAGCTTCCTATCTTTAGTGTTCCTTTTGTATTTTTATTCGGATTTTTAATGGTCTAGATGTTTCCCTTATAAATAAAATTTGTCGCATTATTAGTATATTTGAAGTTAGTTGTTGGAATATTGCATTGATTACTAATTTTCCTAATTCTCCCAGATAAACATTAACATACCCTTTGGTTAAGTTTTTAAAAATTATTATAGTTGAATTATTATTATTCTTGAATAGGTATTAACAATGAACTATTCGTTATATTTCTAATTTTTCTTTATAATTTATTATTTAAAACCTACTTTAGTATAGTTTTCTCCATTGTGAAATAATTGTTATTAGAACAGATGATTTTGGCCTTGTCGTATTAATGATTTTACTATATTTATCAGTCTTTTTACGTTTAGAAAATGATTGGACTTAAAATAGATGGGTCAATTCTGAGCATATCTGTAAGGTCTGTAAGCAAAAATCTGTAATAGTTACAAGGCAACTTACTATATCTTACAGTTTCTGTAACTTATATGTGACTTCTCAGAATCGACCCATTAAATACCCCTTACCACCGAATATATATTGTAATATATATTCGGTGCCCTTACTGAGTGATCGTTTACGGTAAACACTTGTTTCATACCATGTGAATATTTTATTGATAAGACCATCTAAAAATGGCTAAAAATTGTTATTTTCAATTTCAAATTTTATAGATTTTTCCACTTTCAGTTATATTTGTTAAAAAATCATTAAAATACTAAGTCAACGCCATAATGCATATCTGTCGAGGTCTCTACGCCTCTGACGGATGTTGTCCAACCAATCAATATATCAAATAACTATTATATCTAGCAAATGTATGAATTGTTTTACTAGATAATTTTTGAGAATGTTTACTAAAATACTATATAATGCAAATAAATAAGTATTAGCTCCACTATCATATTGTGCCATAAAAGCACCTTTATGTTCGGAATACACTTCTTCATGAACTGCCTCAATTTTAATTTGGCTGTTATGAACAAAGAAAGACCATTAAATAATAAAAAAGGGATTATTTCTTAAATTCACTTGTAGGACCTGAACGCTTCCGTTAAATAATACCACAGCAACTTTTATAAATTTCAATAAGTCGACAGTTTGTGTTCATGATTAAGGTCAATTATACAAGGGTTAACTCATCTGTAAATAGGCTCGTTTAAAACAATAGAGTAAAAGTAACATTCCCCATTTCTGTTACGTCGCGCTGTTGCCGCGTTTTGTAAATATTGAACATACCTTTTTGGAAGGTGTTAATCACTGAGACATTAATCATTAATTGTATTATGCAGCAGCTAGTAGGCAGATATAGAGAAAGAAAATGGATAAATAAAGATTAAATCGTAAGAGTTTGAATTGGTATTGGTATTTATAGATCACACGATTTACACAAGTATGAAAAGGATAATATGAACGAAAGAGACAAGAATTATTCTCTGTTTGAAACAAAGATTTTACACACAAGTATATCTGGCAAAACAACGATTATAAATAGGAAGGCAGTGAACACACACCTGTTTTGGTAGAGGTTACTGATGTAAATGTAAGTTTCACACAATTCTTGTTTCTCTCATTCAAGTAGTGTACAAAGAAGCTTCACTTCAGGCTACGAACTGACACATTTCTTAAATGCACCACAATAAATTTATAATGTTTTTTATCCTGATAGTGACACTAGTAACCAGTAATACTAAAGTAGTGAAGTCTAGATCCTGAAAATGTGTATTAATAAGAATCACCTTGAAAGCTCGAAAATCATCTAAAAGACTGTTTATTCGGACATTCCTGGAAATATTTACTGGGAAAATATTAGAACGTGGAAAGTATTTTCCACTTTTAATCTGAAAATTTCTCTCCTCCCAGAGCGCGAATTTGTATTGTATTGTATATTAATTTCTTATTATTTGTTTGCAATAACGAAATACTATAGCTCAAAGCTTAAAGAAATCCTAGTAGATCCGACAATAGCGCAACCCATTTCGCGGGGGTTGAGCGTCGAACGATATTCACCGCCATGTGTACTGTTTCACTGAAAGTTTATGCGCACGGAGGGTGAAGTGACAGATGGACAGATGGAGACTCGGTCGGGTGGTGATTCACCAAGCGCGACACCCCCTTCCGTTTTGTATGCGTACACACTGCGAAAATAAAAACGTTATCGATACAGGTACATCTGGGTGTGAGGTAGTTAGTTATGCGATCCAGACGGACTTGGCGGGTATCGACCTTTCATTACTCGTGTAGATCATTGGGTCAACGTGTCAACATTTGAAAATACATACTACTTTTTAATGTAATTCTTTTATGTTATTCTATTATATACCCACAAAATTCAAGAATGTAATATTTAAGATATAATTAACAATTGGGTGTCCTGTGCAAAATTTACTAAAATTATGCAACTTATAATGCAGATACGTCACCAGTTTAAATGTGAAGTTGTCAATAGTCTTTGCTGTTCCATGTTTCAGCTTCTTCTTTCTCCTTCATTGGGATGGTTGAGCTTGTTCAGGACAAAAATGTGGACATCTGACATACATTACTCTGTTGTTTAACTTATTCAATTTGAATTTAAGCCATTTTATTAACAAAATGCATAAAGCCGTTGAGTGGTCGGGTTGGGTCTGTGGGACCAGCAGCCATTTCGTTCTCGTACACCACTCTTGTTTTATATCGGAGCGCGTCGCAATTGTCAGTACCTTTTCGTCCGAAGGTCGAGTATTAGTGAACCAAGGCGTGTGCGTTAGTGTCCAATAGTTCGCTAGTTATTTGCATGTTTGGTCTGTCAGACACCCCACCCGACCATTTAAGTAACTTTTGTAGCTTCGACAAGTGAATTTGTTTTCCTGCCCAGATCGAAAAACAAAATATTTTTTTGTCAAATGTCAAAAATGGCTATGCTTAGAACATGTTTGTCCGATGTGCGAAGAATGCATTGAAAATTGAAGTGAGGATTAGGGTTTTTTTTACTAAATGTAAGAAAAGTGCATTTTTGTTAACCTATTTTTCGTATTTTATTAAGAAACGTTTTTTATTTTATTGTTGGATTCAAAATAGCTAAGATGTATTAAAAATGAAATAAAAAAAGATATTTTGCGTATAAAATAGTTTTATTTTATTATTTTATAATATATTCTGCAAAATACTGGGTCTCACAGACCCCACCCGACTCTTCAAGTGATTTGCAGGCACCCGATTTCTCAAGGGTTAAACTAATTAAACATTTAAACCAAGATGAAAGCACATGCGAATGCAAACCACTCATTGTCACTTTAACCTACACTTTTTCTTTTCTTCTTCAATTTGGGTAACTACCCTCTCTTATGTCAAAATATGTAACTGACTTATACTAGTAACGTCAAAATCTAAAAGGCGGATTTTAAGAAATTTTTAAAATAGAGTCTTTTAAGCGGGTATAAAAACAAAACTACTCTATTAAATTTGATAAAGTATACCTACTAATCTATTTCTATGTACGAGGGAGTAATAAAACTATATCTAATGCAAAACTTGGTAGAGAGCTCAAAACCTCAAGGGTGCTACGTCACAGATGTGCAAATGACCAAAATCGGTACAACGCGGCAAAACCTTATGTATAGTAGTAAAGTTAACTCAACAATTCAACTTCAAATGACGATGTTTTTAACTTTACTGCTATAAATGCGGTATTGCCGCGTTGTATTGATTTTGGTCATTTGCATATGTGTGACGTAACACTCATGAGGTTTTAAGCTAACTCTACATTCATTTTACGTTGATTACAAACTAAAATTCTGAGACAATATTAAAAATGATTATCACGAAATCCCAACTTTCTATTTTATCTATAAATATTTTAATCCCATTATACTCCCCTATTAGACATAGAAGTCGTAACTGACATAATCATTGTTATGAGATATTCCACATTTAGTGAAATTTGTTATGCCATCAAAGTGGAATAATGTAGGGAAAATTGAGTTTAACTTTCATTTAAAGGATGCAAAGCGGAATTTAATAATCCAGAGCAATATTTCAACAAATAATCAGAAATCAGAGTTTTGATAGATACGACATTTTGCACTAACATTATAGTGGGTTTGCTAAGCAACAATAAAGCGTATCTACAGCAAACGTGAGTAGTTGTTAGTAACTTTATTGAATAAAAAAACTTTTTGCATTATGAAACGAAGAAGTATTGAAGTGTTACAAAACAAATAAGTATTTATAGAAGTATTACAAAACCTATTATAACCTAGTATTTATTATCTCAGCCCAAAAGCTACCATTGATTTCAATAATCTAAATCTCGAATTTCCGTTGAAATAGGAATATCCTCCCAAAATTTCTTTCTATTTATTGGCATTGTACCACATATTTGGGATAATATGAGATCTCTTCTTTCTGCGGTGTGTTTTGGGGGACGATTTGGTTTCTTCTTGATTTGTAAAATTATTGATATTCGAACGATTGCCGCTGAATTCAGAAGCTTCAGTTTCAGAAATTGGACTGTCTGAATCGTTCATGGGAATGAAATCAGGATCACTATCTCTTAGGACTGTGCTCTTTCTCAACATCACCATCCCACGTTTTTCCCCTCACTTTCTCCTGCTGTCTTTTATTTAGCGCTAATAAAATTTTGAACGATCTACTATTTGTATCCATTTCAACCTTTTGTAAGTACCTAACCTACAAAACAATAACGACATTTATATTCCGTACTATTAATTATTATGCCTAACAAACATGTATCATTGTTTTCTCACTTAGCAAATAATAAGACTTACTACCAAAATGTACCTACTGCAGAAGACAACACGGTCTTGCTCTATGAACTTCGTTTTTCACAGGAAATAACTATTTACTAGCTCAACGAACTCACCATGTGACAACAAACTAACACACAAAACACTAAAATGTGAGATTGGCGTAAGGTTCTTACTGTTAATGAAATTTGTCGTAAGCAACACGTTGTTAGGTAAATTTGTCGTAACTGCTTGGTGTTCCGTGTAGTTACGTCATGTACTTCTAATATTGTCAGATATGACAAATCAGCTTAGCAAATACGGCAGTTTTGCAGGTACGACTAAACATTGAAGACATTTTATAGCTATTGAGAATAACATATACGACTTGGAGTTTTAACAGAGTGATGTGGTTTATTATTTTCAAGTTGTAAACGCCCTAAGCTGAAAATGTGCAAAAATGTAGATACGACTTCTATGCTTAACATGGCAGTATACTAAATATAAAAAGGGCATTGGAATTAAAGTAGGTAGGTGCGGTACAGGTCAGACAAAGAAAAGAAACAATCAGGTTAAAATATTTATAGATAAGTTGGTGAACCATTTATCGTGAGAAATATTTTTAACTTGAAAAATAAAAATTTGGAAATATATTTTCAAATAATAGAATAATGAAATAAATTAGGAAATTAGTCTCTAATATTATTTTACTACCCAAATATTTCATTTATATATTAGTTATTAACTTTTCGCCTTTCGAAGAAACGGTTACGATGCTATTACCTATTATCAGATTAACGAAAACCTGTTGTGAGTTTTGGTCTTAAATCAATCAGGTTGGCATAAGTCAAAACTAAATATCTTGGAGCGTAGTATACCTTCGTTTATAACATTGGGAAATTGCGTTTATTCATTCAAAAACCGAAAAATACTAAATATAACTGTACAACAAGAAAACAAAAATTATGAGTGGGAAAATTATTCTTTTTAGTTTATACCTATACCTATACCTATACCTATACCTATACCTCCGCTTCCTTGATATTTCTATATTTTACCCACCCTTCTTATTTTATCTAATTTAACAGTTTTGACCTGACTCCCGTGAAATTCTCAAAAAGCACATTTAATAAAATACAGTGAAATAATGCTATATATAACTTTTTGGTCACAACATTAATATCCGTTATCTTGTGCTTCTTATTTCGGTTCTGCCACTAAACATTTTTAATCTCAAACGATATTTTTCATTGATACATACACAATTTTATCTTAACGTATTCAGTTTGACTAAGAAATACTTAATGTAAATGTTATGTTTGAAAATACGAATATATTTGCTCATCACAAACAGTATTTATTCAACATATTTTAAATTTCTAGCAAATAATATTATTTGTATATTTGCACGTGGTGTGAAATCCAAAAATTAAATCTATCTTTCCACTATTAGTTTTTTCATAAGCGTAAATGTGAACCAGTTTTTTATAATGAAACTTTTACATTAAATAAATCCACAACAAATGAAATATAAAAAATTAGCATATTTTTTTAAAGAATACACAGTACAAGTAGTATTAAAATATATCGTTTTCAATATCAAAGGAATGGAATTCCCCCTTTAAGAAGGTTTTTACGTTTTACAGGACACATTTACTGACACATTACTATTATATATTATTGTAAGTGGTTTATACGTATGAAGAAAGTTAAAGTTGCCATGATCACAAAAGATATTCTAATGAGTATAATACCTGTATATTCTAATGAGTATAATACCTGTTCCCTAATTTCCATTTTTTATAACGCGAAGAAACTACTTAATTCTTACATCATCATTTAAGGATATTATTGGTGTCCGTATTCGTTGAACTTGAGCTAGGTATACTGTGCCTATCGAAATCGTCTTAGAGTACACGCAGTCACGTAGCTATAGCTTTTACTTGGGGAGGGTTTTGGTTTTTTTCATCTGATAGGTTTAGAAGGGAAAAGCTTTATTGAAGGCGCCGCCTAAGGCAAAAATATCGAGTGCCACGACCTAAAGCAATTTTTCAAGTTTAAGAAATAATGTTAAGTTTTTTTTTAAATTATTTGTTTGACTTGGCTACATCTAAAAGTATTTTTAAACATCGTTTTTCTTTTTGCCCCCTACTGCTGAAATGGTTATAACCATGTATATATATTTTTTAAAGGAGCCGTCCCTTCGCCGGCACCACCTCAGTCTCTTGGGCTTATTGTGGATTCTCCTAACATTCTGACTACAGCCTATTCAGCCAATCCGTTCCCTGTATTAGCTCATACAGGTCTTTACTGGTTAGTTGTAGAAGTCTTCTGGATTCATGTGGGGTCTTCCATTTAGTTTTTGCCTCCTGTGGTCCAGCGTCTCTCAGTTGCATAATATGTGCAGAGCGTTTCAGTGCCCTTTTTGAATCTCCTGCATGTGAGGTCTCCGTTATACAGCTCGATTTTGTTCAGGTGCTCCTTTGTGGGAAAGTGTCCCGTAAGAAGCCCCGTAAGAAGCCCCGTTATGGCGCGTAGTTTGTTCCTGCTCATTGAGAGCAGTTCTTTTGCTACTTTTTCTGATGGTTCTTTCATAAATTTCTTCCCATGTGTTTGCCTGGGCGTATTCTTCCAGAGTTTATGGATTGTTCTTTTACCCACCCTTTTAACCATGACCTAGTGGAGCATCTGGGGATGCCCACAGATGGTTCGGATCCGTTCATCAGTGTTGACAATCCTGCTCTTGCAAGTTCGTCAGCTTTTTCATTGCCAGCGATTCCTTTGTGACCTGGGACCCATCCAGTGTTACACTGTTCCGAGACGCCAGTCTTCTAAGTTCTTCGCCGCATTCCCATACCAGCCGAGATGTTACCTGTATATTAATTTGGGAGCACCTATTTTAAAAAGTGATAGATGATTGAAAATTGAAGCTTTTATTAAAACAGAAAATCAATCTCACAAAAGTAAATTTAATCTCTTCAGCTAAATTATTCACAATTGTTGAGGAATCTATTTCTATTGCCACATCGCGATGAATACTCATATTGCGGCAGTATGCTAATAAAAAATTATTGTACCTTTATTGTATTTTCTATGGGGAGGGTTTGAACCCCCAACCCCCCCCCCCTTATATACGTCCCCTCGAATAGAAGAAAAAACTTTTCTATTGGGTGGGAAATAGAATAAGGGTAGGAAAAAAACTCTAAAAAGGTCTCAACTGACTACTATCTACAACATGCCTTATTTTACTAAAAATCGCCCCAGGCCAACCCGACTGCGTTGGCTGTATATTATTTCCTTGCCAAGACCGAATATGGGGGAATACCCGATAATGATGTTGTTTTAACGCTGCAGACGTTGGTGGCAATATAAACAGCGTTATTGGTTGGCCAACCAATTTAGTAAAAGATGAAAATCTGTACCCTGCTCAAAGAAGTCTCCAAAAGATGTAAATCTGTACCTGTTCAAAGAAGCCTCCAATGCTGCAGCTTTACGTAAGACGATGTGTCCACTAGCCCCAATGTATGCGGGTGTTTCCTTAGTGGCCATCCTATGTTAAACATAGGTTTTTCCTAGTCATCATTTATTTATTTATTCGGCGCCAGCTTCCCAGAGTCATCCAGGGGGGTCCTGGCAAACTTGCATCCCTTGATTTCATCCCATCTCTTTAGCGTAACATTTGGCTAGTGCCGCAATTGCCAAAGTCGTCAGGCCGTAGGTGTCGATGAGTCCTAAAATTCCAGCCGCTTTTCTGGCTAAAGATTTGGCCCTTTAACCCACTTCAGGACAATTTTGCTATCTACTGGGGTGTTAGCTTAATCTTGATGGCACTTTAATACTAGCTTTGATACAAAACGTTGTCTGTTCAAGGTTAATAGAGCTTGTCTGCTGTCAGTGCAGATTATTATGTTTTCGCCAGAAATTTCTTTCTTGGTAAGTTCTTTTGTGGCAAAATTGAGATACCAGCGATTTTTGTTTGAGCCACACTGGTATTTTTCTTCATTCCCCACTTAATTCTTAGGCTCAGTGAAAAATCTTTAATATATAATTGTCAAAATAAATCGGTTCCTAGCTCCAGTACTGTCACTCACTTTTTAAATCAAACCCGCCATATGTATTTTCAGTATTATCAGTTGTTCTATGACTTTAAATAATTACTTTATTAAAAAGTTGTTTCAAGGTTTACCCTGTGAGGAAGTTAAATCCAAGAGGTCTCAAAGTTTTTAATTTTAAGTCTTCTTTTCAAGTATACTTATTGAAGCTGGATTTGGGTATTTGCAGTTCTAAATTTATAATAATGTGCGTATATTTTTTGATCGACTGCACCAAATTGGATAAATCTTCATTTTATGTTTTCGTTATTGTGAGAAGGTTTGTATAGAAGAAAATTAAAAGAAGAAAAAAGTATCAATATTCATAGAATATACAGTTTACTTCCTAAAAGAATTATGATATCTCTTAATTATTTCTATTTACTTATAAAGACCAACAGCTTGAACTCTGCCTTTTGGTAACTGCTAAGGTATATAGATATTAGTTAAAATAATCTTACACAATATTAATTTTGTATAGTAGATTACCAATAAAATCATTTATTATTATTATTATTATTATAGACAATCCTATATATTTGACTAATGAATATTTCACTGTATGTTAAATTAATTTGTTATAGGTATATGATATTATTTTTATTTTTCGCGCTGTTTGGTGCGAAATTAACGAAAACGTAGTCTTCTCCTCGTAGAAACGGTAACGTACAAATCCGAGTACCGAGACCGAAAATTGCATATTATGAGGGTGAAAAAACTGGGAGATCTCGAGTCGAACAGCTGCTTTCTTGACATAACGTTCAAGATTGACAAATCTTAACCAAAGGGGCCTGTTTCTTAACAATGGGACACGAGCTATAGGAAGTACAATGTATAACTATCTGTATAAATAATATTAATTCCGGGACAACTGGCGATACCGCCGCACTTTATTATAATGAGGAGAAAACGAGAGGGAATTTCGATAGTAATTTCTGAATTGCTAGATCCGTTAAAAATTTTCTTTATGGTTCGTCGTCTATAAAATGTATTTTGTTAATTTTATTAATGAAATCTTGAATGTTTTCGATTTTTATTAATTTCGAAAAATAAATTATTCGCCGAAAAAATATATAGATTTTATTATCTATACTGTTATAAATCATATCATTTTCCACACCGTTAATTTGCTGATTAAGTAGCAGTTTAATTATTAACGGTGTGACTAGAGGTCCGCCGCCGGAACCATAAAATACTTCAATCTAGAATTGTAATTCCTATGTTGTCAGCAGTGACTACTGTTTTATACTTTATTTCTTAATGTCTGACAGCACAGTAGCCTCATTAAATATTCAAATAGAAATTTATCTTTTACAGAGTGATCCAAAGAATTTTACAAGTAAATACTAAAATTCTAATGCAAAACAAGTAGGTATCTGTATTTGTTATCTATACATCCCTGTTTCAGCTCAAAATACAATATGGTAATAAAACTGAACAATGCCAGATAAACGATAAATATTGCAGCAGTGGCGGAGATTACGATATTAGTAAACCACCTTCAACGAACCCTTGATTGCAACCAATATGCGTTATTATTAGTCGGCGACCTTTACCGATAGGAGTTTTCAGTGCAGTAGATAAACCTTCTATGAAAGCTTGGCGACTGGTTTTAATACTTTTGTCCTGCCATATTTTTTTCACTGAATGTCCTTCATTGAGCCATGTCTCATCTAGATAATAGATTTGTCTTCCCTCCTGTCTGTATTTTCGGATATCTCGTAAATACTGTCGTCTCCAACATGTTATTTGCTCGTTGTCGATTAGCACTGATTTGCGACTTTGCTTCTCCCAAGTAAAATTTAATTTGTGTAATATTTTCCACAAAGTTTTTCGCCCTATGTCAGGCAAATTCTCGTCCTCCTTTACCATTCTTAGAATTATGTCGAGGGTTGGAATCTCTTTTTTAAAATATAATTCGTGTACTTTTCGTCTTATTGTATTTTGCATATGTTCATCAAGGTCAAGTGGTTTTCTTCCAGTTGACTTTTTAAGGTGGAGATATATTTCCATTTTTTCTCTCCCTTGGAAGCCTGTAAATAGTAGATTCACTAACTCCTGTCATATTGGAACATGTCGAAACTATATTTCTGACAGTAGCAGCCGGCATTTGATGTACAACAGCATCATGCACATTTAACACTACAGTCTTCGTTTGTAAGCTAAGCACGCTCTTACACTTTACTGGGGTGAAACTTGAAGACATTTTTCACAACACAGTTAACACTTATGGAACGTAAGCGACTCTGAGCAAAACAAATTATACAAATTTGGACGAGACCAAGTTTCACCGTATATACCTGCAAAATTTCTAAGTAGTCATTAGGACAATCCCTAGTAGGACCCTATTGTAATGTTTCTTGGAAATTATCAAGTTGTTTTAACTAACCGAATTTAGATTCATATTACCTTTATATATCAGATCGGGTATAAAATTAAATAGTAAATAAATTCCTTAGATGAACGGTGACGCTTATGGTTTACTACCTGACTAGCATCTGTGACCTTTTCGCGTGCTGTCAGACAATAAGAAACAGACTATAACTGCCATCTGAAGTTTGGCCGCAGGAACTATAAAATTCAGCGGGAATTTTAAGTATCAAGTTGATGGAGAATTTTATCTTTTTAAAAAATAAATCGACTATTTACCTAAAGAACACAAGAGCACACATAAAAATATATAAATTATAACTGATACTATTTCGCCAAATCTTGCATCAGAGCTGAACATAAGAGAATATTTGGCAAACTTTTGTTGATGCAAGATTTAGTGAAATACTATCAGTTATAATTTATATGTTTTCATAAAAGCTGCACTTTGTATTCTTTTGGTAAAAAGTCAATTTATTTCTGAAAAACTTGTGCAGCAGAGTAAGAGTTAAAGCAACATAATGCAACATTTTTGCAGAAGGTAAAGTTTGCAATATATAATTGGTGTGTCTAGGAAAAAGTATATGGTGAACGACGAATACTTTAAAGAAAAAGACTTTGGGGAATTAAATATTTATTTAGTGATAATAACAACATTTTTAACACACATACCTATACATAACACACAACATACTACCTAACTAGATTATTTCCCAATATTCTGCTATTTTCCTAAAATATAAGTATTTTGTGTTATTTTTTCATCATTGTGGTCTGGCATCTAGTTCTAAACAATTCAACAAGGAGGGTTACGTATGAAGTACCTATACTCTTTTCTATAGTGTCTTCTCCTTTGAAAGCGTTTTTTTAGAACAAAATTTGATATAGCTGCTTTCATTATTGGATCAACAAATGTTCAATCCTTGTTAGTATCCATGAATTTTGGAAATTTCATATCATCTCCTCTTGAAATAGTTTTAGGTCACTTTTTTACACCATAAAAGGAGAATCTTAATTATAAATTAACCTATAGACTTGCACCTAATATTAAATTTAGGTAATTGCCTGGAATGAATAAAGTGAGAACAGCTTTTCTTTTCAGCCTCTTTTTCCTGGTACTTTACAGTCTCTTTTTCCTGGTACTTTACAGTCATCTCTAAAGCGTCTAACACAAACACGGGAATTTTGGTACCTAAATTTGTTTTGAAGGCATGTAGTGTAACTTCACATTATTAATATTTCTCAGCCAGGAGTCAAATACTTCAGGTTCACGTTTTAAAAACCGATGTTAAGCACTCGTTTTGTCTCAGCAAATCGGAACACTGGGAACACAATAAAGTTTTTTACTTGGTTTGTTTATTTTTCCTTCCATTTTGACATCTTGACATTACGATTGTTGATGATCAGTGCCCTCTGCAGTTTGGCCGCATCGTAACTTAAAACATTCTCTCCAATCCCAGTTACAATCCTAGGTTGAAGTATTTTATGGCCGGAACTATGAATTTAAAATTAGAATTCCGTCTTGAAGCGGAAGCTTATACCAAATATACAGAAATCCGCCGAAAATGATATAACTTGCGCAAGCGCGGCGGAACATTACATTACATACCTACTTGGCCGCCGTCCTAAGGGCCCCAGAGGCGGACGGTTGACATTTGATACCTAAGCTCTGTCTAACCACGGACTAAAGTTTATTTTTTCAATAATTCCGTCCGAATACCGAGTTCCATTTGCTGTCAGACTTATAAACCCAAGAAAATAAATTGAATTCTAAACACATTTATATTTATTGATATCTGTACATCCTGTATTTGAAGAAGGGGAAGGAAATATAATTATTGCATTCACTCTTCCCCTTAATATAAAACAAACTAATACTAAACCAAATTGCGGACGGAATTCTTAGAAAAATAAATGTTGACAATTTCGATGGATTTCTAGAAATTTCCTATCATGTCAGGTTTAAGGCGGAAACCTAATTTTAAATTCATAGTTCCGCCGGCAGAACTCTAGCCACACAGTTTTCTTCACCACCAATTATTTAATATTCGTTTTAAACCCATCAATAAATCGTCTTGCAAAAATATCCACTTGTCCCGCAAATGGTAAAAGTAATTTTAATATATCATTACTTAATTTGTTTTCCCTTTCTTATTTTTTCATATAATCTTCAAAAAATGTTAGGTAAGTATTCTTCTTAATTTGATTTCCAACGTCTTTCGCGCAGATTGTCTTTGTCAATTTTATCATAACTGTCAGGAATCAAAACTGAATGATTTAAACTTGAAATCAAATCTAAGTTTGGAAGCCGTTGGCGATACTTGACACTGAACACTGTTTACACTACCACAACACTAACACTTTACACTATCTTACGCGCATTTCGATAGCCAGCCAAGTTATCTTCTTCAGAGACTGAAGGTAAACTTTTTCCATTTTAGTTTAGTGGAAACAGTGTTTGGTGCAAAAAATCAAATAGTAAAGTCAATTAGTATTTTATATTTTTCTTTATTATATGATAAGTACAAAACTAATTGTATCGAAATTTAGACCAATTTTATTAATAGAAGTTTTAAATTTCTTTGAATCAACGTATTTTTGTACTTTACAAATTGTATTTTTAGTAATGCAATGCTTTATATGACATTTTTATTGTGTCATGCTAGAAGCCCGCCTATTCGTTACATAAGGTCAACGATTTTTCAACTCATGTTTATAAAGTTCACCCATCAGGTAGTATTTCCGATTAACCGTTTGATTTTCGCACCCGCCAAAACTTCCTTAGATCTCAGGTAGTTCCGCTATCAAAATAGAGCAACCGAAAAGAAGGTCAAAAAAGGGAGGCTGGGATTCCCTTTTCTTATGCCAATTTAGATGAATAAGAATAAATGAATGACCTTTTGAACTACCGTTCTCAGTGGCGGCCCTAGGTACATCCTATTCGAAATCCCGAACCAAACAAGATAAAATTATAAGTTAACAGACAAAATTCGTGGAAATGTAAAAAAACGTGGAAAAATCCATTTTTAGTTTTCGGCCAAAGACAAAGTCTTCAGTTAGGTATTCAATTTCTCAACAGTGATAGACCGGTAGCCCATGACACATGTAGACTTCATTATTTTAAATGGAAGCCGCTTTTACCATCGAGTTTAATGTGAAAAATAAGTAGAATAAGGCTATTGCCCATGACCAAAACTAGCTAATCGACGCTTCAAGGGACATTGGCAATAATAGAATTTTCACTGAACTAGAACAATTTAACTTAGGTAAATGTCCCTCTTCTATCCAGTAGTCTGCTGGTGCTGTGCCCTAGGATTCTGAATTGCTGAGCAATTCGCAAGTATGTGGATGGTGGTTTCTTCTTCCATGCCGCAGAGTCTACATTCTTCTTCCTCCACTATTTTGAGCTTGTTCAGGTGCCCATTCAGGCGACATTGTCCTGTTAGGATCCCTGTTAAAACCCTTACTGCATTTTTATTTTGACTTATGCATTAATTTGATCTCAGTAGGCTGTAGTCGCCCAGAAGAATCTTTGATTATTTAACCCCTACTAGATCTTTCCAATGGTCAAATCTTCTCTTTTTTTCGGCTTTACCTATTTCTTCCAATATTACATTGGAGCTACTTCCGCAAAAGGGTTCCGGCTCCAAAAAGGGTATTTCAGTCCTCCTCATTGCTAGTGCATCTGCTATTTCATCTTCTATTCCAGTGTGTCCTGGAATCTACAGCAAGGTTACTATATTGTTCTCGCCTAGTTCATTGAGTTTGTCTAGGCATTCTTTCCAAGTCTGGTGATAGTATTTAGATCACATTCCTTCTTGTTGCTTAATTCCGTAACACTAACACTTTTCAAAAATTGAATTTAATAAAATAATGGGTGGACTTAGTATTAGCATTTTAATTCCTAGTCCCCTAAATGGGACGCTATTGGAAATCATATTTCAAAATACCCACTTGGATTCCCGCTATAATTTATAAAACTCTTGTGAAAAGTAATTTTTTTTGTTTACTACAGACTTGTCTCAGTATTAATGCACAGTTTCACTTCTTCTTTGTTATGCTCTATATCAAGTTTGTTTATTGTACTAATTGAGCAAATATATGCCGATTTTTTCAGATTCAGAAGCTAACGTTTTATTTTAGAAATACATTCATTAAAATCAGGACCTATACACAATAAAATAAAAATAAAAGATATTTGAAACCTTAGGGAACGATTTTTAGGGCCCGTCTATGATTTATGTTTGTAAAAAATGTGACCCATGATGGGATTATCGGTACACAGGGTATTTTTTGTTAGTTTAATTACCATATATTTTTTGGAAACAATGAAAGATCTACAATACATAGACGGTAGAATAATTAAAGACAATGGGACGAGCATCAACGGATAGTTTTTGGTACCTTTTTCTGTATGCAAATTAATGGTCGAAATAGTTTTTTAAGGGCTGGACAAAAAATGTATACCCACAGTTAGATAACTGTGCGGTAACTGTAATAATTCGCGCTTTAAAAATTTCACACAGCATGCGCGGCAAATGTATTTTGAAAAAGATACCTACATGATTTAGGTTATTGGTTTTGATAATTCATAGGATAAAAACTTGATAAATTTGAAATCCTGTAATTTATTCTCAAAACATTAATCCAAAAATGTAGTAATTAAAAAAAATTAGGGTCACATGTAACCGAAAATGAGAGGTAAAACCAAAGTAATTTTATAATAAATAAAAGCGTCAGTTCCAACTGTTTATAGCTGCCAAATTGAATGTGAGGAGTTTTCGAGATATGGTACTGCCAAAGCGACCTGGGACCACCTGTATATAAACAACTTTTTTCACTTAAAATATTTTCTATTATATTTTATTAAATTAAACTAATATCGCATAATAATCCTGAGTTTACCTAAAAAAAGTTACAAAAGATTGAACATTTTACTAGTTTATATACTAGCCAAGTAAATACTTTGACCGTAACATATATAATAATTGAATATAATTCAAAATAACTTTTATAGTGAAATAATATTTATTTTTCTTTAACCATTAATAATTTTTATTTTCTTGAGTATAGATTATTAAATATCGTCTGATGTAATTTGACCTTATGCTCCTTCAAGGAAGCTTCCATAGAAAACTTATTTTAGAAAAAAGTGACCGTTTTAAAATAAAAAACAACTACTTTCCGGAGTTATATGCCGTGACGAGCATTGAATTATATTTTATCAAGAAACGTGAGCCTGAGCTACGCTGAAATCGGTATGCAAGTTATGATTACCCTTTTGATTCCATATGTAAGTGTAGGTCTGAAGATTGTTTTGTATATCGTCAATTTTCTTCTTCTGCTGATTTCTTATAGCCGATCTACTCAAGCTCTTCTTCCTGTTCTATTTTTATTTCGTTCATTTCTGTGTAAATATTTTTTTGGGATTCTTATATTCTCATTCATGGGGCATATTTTCTTACATTGATCGTATATTAAAAAATTTTGTCGATGATATCAATTAAAATGGGACACTTTGTATATTTGAGACAAACTTAATGAACTAGCCGAGAATAATATAGTAACCTTACTAAGGATTATTCCAGGACACACTGGAATAGAAGGAAATGGAATAGCAGATGAAGGGTCTGAACCCTTTTGCGGAATCAGCCCCAATGTAATATTGGAAGAAATAGGTAAAGCCGAGAAAAAGAGAAGATCTGAGCATTGGAAAGATCTAGTGGGGCTTATACAATCAAAGACTCTTCTGGGTGACTACAACCTGTTGAATGCATAAGTCAAAGTAAAACTGTGCTAAGAGTTTTAAACTCAAAATACTGGAGGATGAAAAATGCAGATTTTGTGGCATCCTCCATCCACATACTTTCCAACTGCACTTCAGAATCCTAGAACACTGGGAGATTACTGGATAGAAGAGGAACATTTAGGTACCTAAGTTGAAGCCTGCAGACATCCTAAAATTCCTCCGGGAAATAGGATTAAAGGAACTACTAATTTCTGAGACTTTCCTCAGAAACTAAGTGGAAGTAAGGGGGTACAATAGATCTTTTAGGTCTCAGTGAATATCATCCCAAAATACATACATTTGTATATTTGAA
Source organism: Galerucella tenella (assembly GCA_910591685.1). Taxonomy (NCBI): domain Eukaryota; kingdom Metazoa; phylum Arthropoda; class Insecta; order Coleoptera; family Chrysomelidae; genus Galerucella; species Galerucella tenella. Next base: position 58,757 of record CAJUYH010000660.1, read on the forward strand.
AAGAAGTATTCAATTTTTTAAAAATATCTCTTTATCAATGTACATATTCTTATTCACAATTGGTTCAATTTGGAATACGGGACATAGCTTAGACTCAATAAGATGGCAACATTTTCTCAACTGTGTTTTCTCTGTGTATATGTCAAAGAAAAGTTCTACAAGTATAAGCCTTCTTCTTCTTACAAAAACTAAAAAATCTGGTCGAAAAAATATCCTTCGATATATTTGTCTCTTTTGGTCATTTTCTTTATTATCCAAAAAACTTATTTTGGTTCTACAAACAGCTCTTACCCAGTTTCAACCGCCCGGTACGAACGCGTGCAAATTCCACGCGAAATTTAATGCTAATTTTTATTTTACGCACCCATCAATTTTTTTTCTTTTATTGAAATTTAAAAAAAGTTTATGTGAACATTCAAGAATACGCAATCCAATCGTGCAGAGACGTAAGCAGAGTATTCTTTAAGAAATAGATGAGTACCTATACAAATGGATCTAAGTATTTCAAGATTTGATTTCGTTAAATGTACCTATATCATATTTTTATAATCGTTAAAACAAGTGTTAATATTAGTATATAAGTGGACATTAATTCTACTAATTGTATTAATAGTGAATCATTATTAATAATTAAAATGTGTTTCTTGATATTGAGTATTTTTTCTTTCTAGGTATAGCATAGAAGTGCGAGTCTGTAACTTGGAATAAATTTAATTAAACCATTTTATGTACCTAATGTATGATATATTTTTGTAATAGGTTCAAAAATGTGTCTGAAAATAAAAAAGGTAGAACGTGTCGCGGGACACACGGGAGGAACTTTAGTTCCTTTTAAGAAAAAATTATGTAATACATTTGACGTTATAGAGAAACGATTTTCATATTCTTCGGTGGATGAGTAGTAAGCATACCAGACTCTCACGCGGTAGACCCGGGTTCGATTCCCCATGAGGAAATTTTTTTTTACTGTTAATTTTATTTTTAAATAATTATTCTGCTTGATATTAATAACGACAACAGGTAGACGTTTGAAATATTTAGCAGAATATTCATTATTATAGGTGCGGTAATGGTACGGTACCCTTCATGAGGGAGTCCGACTGGCAACATCTGCTTATAACAGCATCGTATATTTAAAAAGGGAAACCGTAGCAATGTACAAATTGTACATTTATGAACTGTACGTTTATCACAAAAAATTAGTGAAGACATAAAATTGAATTGTTACGATTATGAATAAAATTGTTGAACATTTTTAATTTCAAGCTATATTTATTTTACAGTATATTCAAATGTTTATTTTCTAGATTTTTTCTTGAATGGATCTTAGAAAAAATATAATGTTCGACTCGTGTGGAT
>CAJUYH010000661.1:0-60109 GCA_910591685.1 Galerucella tenella
TTTTTTTTTTTTTGCTTTCAATTATAATCACTGATTCATTCAACAAACTGTGCTTATATATATATAACCTTTTTGATGTTGTGTAAGACAGGATATTCATGCGCCTTAGCTACGTGCTATACATGTCGACAACGACATTCGTAACATCATGAATACACACAATCATGTATATGCATATGTCTATGTATTACTTGTGCGCAACATAACGAATCGTGATGTTGACTCGTGCCGGTTAAACTACTATATATGTATATGTATATGTATATGTATTTATATGCTTATTCGAGATGTATGTTGAAAGACACATGTCGATTATGATCGATTATAGAAATGGCGAATATACACTACATACACATCATATTTATATACAAACACACACGCGCACCCATACACAATATCTATATGCATTGCTGCATTGTTGAGTTGCTATTATTACTGACGGCCTCATCTTCATGACCTAACGACCTTTTCAACGTTGCAATTTCACATTCTCAATCGATTTTATATTTCTCCATATCCCAAACGATAATTAATAATACACTGACGTATTTAATAATCTTGTATACACAATCAATTTTTATTCGACCATTCATCAAGATAATTATAGATTAACATTATTTTCGGTACTTTTATAAATAAGGTAAGGTAAAAAAAAAAAAAAATTCTCTCCGTCAGTAAATAACAATGTGGCATACCGAGAAAGTCCGAAACAGGCAGTATAGACTCATCGGTCCAATTGCCCACGCATATTTTCTCACATAATTCTATCAACCCACACACATTGTCATAATAAGAAAAGAGAGGAGAAGGAAGAGCGGAAGAGACGCGAAAAGATGCGCGCAAGAGTAGCGATGAGTAAACGTCTCGGGATATATGATATGCACAGAGAGTGGAGCAGAGAAGACATTTCTAGAGTCTGGCACTGCTGCCAACTTGGCGTTTCCAGGTATATACATATATTTGATGTATATATGTATGTATAAACAGTAAAGCCACCCACGAGAACAACAGTAAACTAATGTAACGAGAGTGCTCGCAATTACTTTGGAATATTATTTTGTTTTACCTTCATACTCGAAGAGACAGAAATAACCATATTTGCGTAAAGTAACTCGACATTAAAAGTCGCAGAAAATTGGATTAACCAAGTGAAAAAAATGTTTTAAACGTACATGAAAATAAGACTAAAAATGAAATAGGAAAAAAAAAACAGAGAAAAATGTTAAAATATGTCAAATTACCTATAGGTTTTTCAAGGCGTCAACTACAACAAAAAATTCCATCTTTTATTTTTCATTTATTGGTGGAATGCCAACATTAAACACTCACCAATCTTATATACCTAGATGAACACGAAGATGATGAACAGCCAATGTAAAAAATATACATCGTGACTTCCGATACACTAGTATATCGCGTGTGATTTTTTTTTTGTCAACCCTGAATATGGGAGTTTGCCAAGACCTTGGAGTTGGCAAATGAAATGTAAAATGATTGACTTGATTAGTTACGAAAATTTACACATTGCGCCACCATAAATAGATATACATCTTATACATGTATCTATATTTGTATATATGTCAGCTTTCCATATGTGTTGAAGAATATTAATATTATTTATTGACAACAGTATGTAAATACAGACGATTGATATCGATATATTTTCTTTTGGTTTTGAGACAATAAATCATCTTTACTTGTCGTGTAGTGCAACTGCAATGCGCCGTCAAAAATTCCCTCGTGGCAAATATCAAGTTGGAAAACGGAGTCATCACACATACACAACTATTTCATACATATACAACTGTATGTATCTATATATGTATTCTATTTTTGTATGTTGGACGGCCGCGCGCGACCGGGTAAACACTCGTGCGAGGCTACCGAGTTCCAACGACCCTGTGTTGTAGCTGACTATAATATGGCGCGGTCAAGGTTTGCATCTCCTTCACGATCAGTGTTATATATATATATATATATATATATGTGTATACCTATATATAGTATTATATATAGCACCAACCCCAAGAGAACAATGAGTATTTAAATATCATTATCTATCTCGGAATTCTTACAGCGTTGCTTCAAGTCCATACGAAAAATATAAAATTTTCACAATATCAAATTGATATTTGTACCACTATGCTTATCGAAGAAAACGTTAAATGTACCTACTTACCATGTCAATTATAAAAGAAATAAAGTGAAAATAGAAGATTTTTTTATGTAGAGAAGAGAGTGCAGCAAAAGCTTTAAACATTCATAAACTAAATTAGTTCTGTCGATGTGAAATAGATAAAATTTTCGAAAATTATACACATTTTTACAATATATTATATTATAACAGTAAATAATTAATAAATACCAATGGTTTAGCTCAACTTTTTCATAGACTTGCAATCAAATTAGAAGTCAAATGTATGACTACTACAATCTTTGGAATATTAATATGTTGCATTAAAATTATCTATACTCTAATCTCTATAGATATTGTATATTACACTTTATTTATGTGATAGTTGAAACACAGATAATATATCTACAGCCACCTTGAAAAAGAGCATGTGAAATTGACAAAATAACTATCTAAAACGTAAAAAAAAAAAAAAAAGAAAAAAAAAATGTATAATGAAATTTCCTTTATTCATTGGAATGCGGAAAAACGATTAAAAGATGAGCGTTAGATACATTTTTTTTTATGACCACCTGCAAAAAACAAAAGCGAATGATACGATGGATGGTGTGCGAAAAGTGTTGTAGTATACAACCGGGAAATCCGTTAATCGACGTGCACGGAACTCACGGTATTAAAAAAAAAAAAAAAAAAAAACACCGCAATGATCGCTGGTGTAATGGGTTGCGCATTGGGTTCTAGATTTTCAAACGGAAGTCCGAATGTGATCGTAAATCGAACTAGTGCTCTGCCCTCCGTGTGTGTCACACGGCATTGAGGCAATGAGGTTGCAAAACAGAGAAGCAGTTGGCGCAAGTAAGAGCGAGATGAGAGTGAGACAAATGTACGTGTATATAGGTTGTGGTTGTAAAAAACATGGAATAGAGGTATTGCAGTATAGCCTCTGGTGAATTGTCGGGCGAGATGCGAATATTGATTATCTCTTTCTCTTCATAGTCGTATATATTACATTTATCTTCGAATGAAAGATAATAGTTTAAAAATACCGAGTCAAACGAAAGATATTCAACAATGCACTTATTTTTATCATTATTATTTGAAGAATTTTTATATCCACTGATGAGTGAAGCTGTTTACGCAATATCGTATTAATGATAGAATACTCAATTGTTAAGATGAACTAAATATGAAGACTATGTTTATGAAGAGTTGTCAAAATTGGAAAATGTTTCTTCATTCAATTATGTGATAGGATTAAAAAAATTAATATTTTGTAGGAAAGTTTTGAATAAAAACATACGCAAAAACGGTATCACGATTATCTATGTCGTTTGGCAATTATTATAATTGAAATTAAAAATCATAGTTATTAATAGATTTGCTCAAAGAATTTACCAACGTTAAAACCTGATATTGCACCGTTGCCAAATTTTATTCAATGCATTCACAAGAAATTGTAAATGGTTACTAATAAATGTATTGTAACATCTCAAAAATATTTTTGAGCCGAAGAAACATGTGCAAATACACGGGTATGATATTCATCAATAAAAAAATATGCTTTATCTTTATGATGGAATTCTATTATTTAATGTGTTAATTACAGCCAAAGTGCCCAAGGATACAAATGAAGTTGCTCCACGTTTTCCCACTCTCGTGATACTGACACAACTTCTTTCAACAGAAATGAACCTTTCGATCATTTTCAAGCAGATATCCTGACCAAAGTACTCAATGAAATTACTTGGCATATCAGTAAGTGATTAAGAAAATTCTTGTGGAAGATTACGTTGTTTTATTTTTCTTTTTCAAAAGAAAAATAGATTAATTTACAAAAGTGTTTTTTTATCCTTTGAAGATTACATAAATGTAAAGTTTGATTGACTATTATACTCAAGATTTCATTTTTAAAATAGTTTCACGTTAAATCCGTAAAATATCATCTGTTCCCGGAGTTGATCTTGCATCATTAATTAATTATTTAATTCCATGTGAATAGTTACATTATTATTTATCAAAGATACATGTTAGAGAAACAGGATAGTTGATGAGTATATTCTAATGAATGATATTCACAAAGAGAATTTTACACAGAAAATTACCAAGTTAAAATGGATTCAAGGAACTATGGTACTAGAATATTGTAGAAAATAGTATATGAACATTAAGAATTATTTTACTTTAACATTCTAGTGTGGTACCCTGCTTCTATTTTAACAAATTTTAAGTGAAAGTCTCTCCGTGTACACTACAAATCAGTGGTAATTTCAATTACCTTTATATGACTTGTACTTATAACTAATATAAAACATTTAGTTAGCTAATTTTTATGTCGCCCTGAAGACACAATATGTCATTTTGTTGTTTACTGAAAATTTGTATAAATTTAACTAAACAAAGTTCACAATTATGCACTGTGCAAACCACTTAAACTGCGGTCAAGGCGCTAGCCACCCATATTTGAACTGTCATGATATAAATTAACAAAAAAAAAAAAAAACAATAAATAAATACAAAAAAACACAGTAATAATGATAGAAAAAAAATTGAAGGATGTTCCTGTTTGCTTTTGAAGAATAAACAAAATTTAAACAAAAGTGGCACAAGGTAATTTAATATAATATAGTATAGAGTGTCTATAATTCTCCATGTCCATACACTCGTAGCTGTATATTACATGTACGCGTATACCATTGCAACTTATTATATAAACATATTGACTGATATATTTTTCTCTGTTGTTTTATTTAAATACAAAAACTGGGTTCAAAATTCAAAAGTTGAGAGGAATATAACTTTGTGCATCAATAATATACATATTTAATAATCTATTCGATGAAATTCACTGCAGTGAATGGCATCACATCGACGAAAATAGAATTGAAATATATTAAGAATATTAATGAAAAAAAATTGTTTGAAAGTTTTTAATCAATTTGCACTGAAAAAAAAAAAAAAAAAAATGAGGCAAATATATACGATATTGATGGAATTGAAACTAAGGAATTCGACGCCATTTACAGATTAATATTTTTCTCTCATCTTGTTTGTGTTCTATTAAAACACGACAACTCATGCGAGAATTAAGTTATCGAACGAAGTGACGAGTAAATACGGCAATTAATTTTCCTAATCGATTGACGATTCGCATAAACCTCTTGCGGTTTCTATATATATACATCCACATTTCAATGACGCAACGAATAATTGACCGGTTGAGCCTGTTTATGTAACATTGAGGAAGGATTGCTGAAGAAGAGACGTTACTGCAGTATAAATTGAAGGCCACACAAACAAATGAAGAAGTATATTTAGTTTTTTTTTTGTGTCCGAATCCCATCAATAATTTCACTTTTTTTACATCTTTGATATATATATATATATATATGGCTTGAAGTGCAGTGTCAAACCATTATATAAAATAATGAGAGTGTCATTCAACTCATAGGGATAATTAGCTCAAAATTATTAAGTACAATTAATAACACTAAAGGGAATTGGTGCTAAAAAAGAATCGTTATGGTTGATGAAGTGAAACATACTTTCACTAGAAATGATCATGATGTTTGTACGGATAAGATAAAGGGAATGTGAAAGAGAATGACGTAGTATATCATCAGAGATCGCACAATTTAAATTATTGTCCGCTGCAAGTGGAACGACCGCACACGAGCAAAAGTCGACGCAAGTCTCACGCACGCATTGCACAAATATTCTCCTGGGAAATACTTCAAGCATATACGACATAAAAGAAAAAAATATTCGCTCTAAATAATGTGTTTTTATTTAACTCATTAAAATTGAACTGAAGTAATAAGCAGTATATCTGTAAATACTATAAGGTCTATATTTATGATGGAAGAAAAATATCGAGATTCGACAAAGTAGAAAAAAAGAAAAACTACAACGAGAAAGAGGAGAGTAAGAGAAAAAAGAAAATAAGAACAAATTGCTGGGAAAAGAACAGAATGATTCATCTCACACAGGAATATTCTCACAATGTTGGTACGAGAAAAATCGAATCCCTCGGTCTTTTCTCTTCGGTCACATGGAAAAAGATACCCCCGCGTTTATATATACCTCCAACAATCGATCTTTATCGCTCCCCCTTCATTCCTGTAATTGCACCAAAAGAGTTTTTATTTTTAGTTATATTCTATCCCCATTTCGCCTTAAAATTTCCCTTCGTCTCAATGATTTCGACAATTGCCAATGGAGTGTGTATAAATGAGACTTTCATCTCGATGGACACATAATTGGATACCATTTCTTTGTCAATAAATAAAATTAAAAATAATAATTGATTTTTGAATTTTATAGGTTCGTTAATCTTCCACCATTACCTACGAGTAGTTTTCGCGTGTTCAACCCTCGTTTAAAATAATACTATATATCCTTCGTATATCGCTGAGAGACATTGGAGCAGTTTCCCCGACGTACTAAAATTGTTGTTGATGTGGTGATGGATAGAAAAAAGTTGGGAAGCCAACGTGCAGTGAACAAACGGCTTATTGTGCGAGGCTTGCACGATCCTTAAGGCACATATACATATATGTAAGAGGTCTTGACGTCAATTAAATCAACTGTAGTGGTGAAAAACTGCCACACCCCGGCGTTCAATACAAAATAAAATATTTTTTATTTATTGGAATGGAAAAAAAAGTTTACAACAGAGAAAGAAAACGCATTTCTGAATATTCATAGAGACAATCAACTGTTTGTAAAGCGACAATAAATAACGACGAGGTATGAAGCTTATTGTTTGATCACTATTGTCGTTGTTTCAAGCTAGTGGTTCAGAAAAGAATGCTAGTGTGACTGGCAACAGTATTATACACAGAATGAGAATGAGCGATGAAAAGCAAGGAATAAATATATAAATAAAAAAAAATAAAAAAGAAGGAAACAAAGAAAGAGAGTGTGAAAGAGAAGTATTGCTTTGATCCAGTTTCGTTTGACTGGCAATGACGTATACTCTCTAGTCTCGGCTATGTAAACTCGTGTGTCTTCCGGCTGCAAAACTGCATCGGCAATACGAACAGACTCATTGAAGATATAAGAAACATTTCAACAAAATGAATTAATGAGCTTTGATAAAAGTAAATATAAACTAGGCAAAAATTTTTTTATAGCACATTTTTAAGTGGGTAAGTATTTGGCTTTGTCAGAAGAAAGACAGCGCCAGCAGAAACTTGACATTTTTATCATCAAGAAAAAGTTAAATATAAAAAAAAAACATAAAATAAATAGAAATAAAGAAATATGAATGGAGCAGTAAAAAGACAAATTTTTTCCTGAAAAAGTTGGAGATGCCAAAAATTTTTTGGCTGTCCTCAATTTTTTCGTCCATAATTCTTCCTCTTTAAATTCCCATTCTCTCGAAAAATTTTGTATCACTCTAATCTCAATGATTTTTATCAGACATTTTGAATTTGTTGTATGAGTAAGGCGCCTTTGGTGTCCATAAAAAAAATTTCCAGTGCAATTCACCCCGATTACAACTACATACGCGCAACCTATGTGTGACACGCCTCATACGGTTGGTGATGAATATATATATATATATATTTCATATACGCTGTGAATAAAGGGGTTCATGGGGAAGTTACGAACAGACGGCAGGTTAGCGATCGATAAAACTATTTTGTCTGCAACCTTCAAAATATATTTCGCAGGTGTATCTCAATACCTGCAATAGACCCACTATCATATGAAAGACCGAAGAAAATAATAAAAGAGTATCCAAATATTGAGAATAAAAATAAAATTGTGAAAATAATTGATCCATCATCTCGTGACTTTCAACGATACCAAAACTATCTGCTCTGAATACACTAAATACCACAGATTAATTCGCGGTATTCAAACGCGATATCACAAGAAATGCAAGTACAATTTTCAAAGACATCAAATTCCATATACACTATTGTAATCATTATTATTCATATTATTATTATTACTATTTGTTGCATCCTCGACATTCTTCACATCTCACGACGTGGCAACGTTGTGAATGGTGTCTTCGAAGATAGTCGCATAATTAATTTCTCACACGATGCAATTGAAAAGGAAATACTACCGGAATGAATGACGTAAAATATAATTGCATTATTATTATTATTATTATTATTATCATCATTATTATGTTTGTTTTTCAACTCTGCGCAATATGATAAGGATTGTGCAATAATGCATATTGTACTTCCGACCATCGATAAACAGTAAATTATTTAAACATTTTTAAAATGGAAAAAAAAAAGTATTCAAATCAGGCTTATTTACTGTCGTATTTAATCTAAGTACGTTGAAAACGATATGTTAAGTATTTTTTAAGATGAATAAAATAAAAGGACTGAAGACGAAGGTGTAGAATGTATAGAAAGGATAGATGGTAATGATGAGCCAACCACGTCAAATCGACCTTCAAGAGGATACTTGCGGAGGGTATTTAGTGAACCACAAACGTCGAATTACCCAAGTTCGTTCCTCCTCACGATTTTTTTCTTCACCTTCTCGCATTTACCCTCTCACTCACACTCATACACATTGATTGGCTTAATCCCCGCCATAGTCGTTTGCAAATGCTTTATGTATATACGCTTTGATGCTGTCCAGACTGTAGGCTCCTGGGCTCTCAATGAATGATTTCCGCCAGCGCTGTTGCCATTTATCTGGACTCTCTTTTTCCCTCGACGCATCGCGTTTATCTCTCGCTTGGTCAGAAATTTTTTAATTTTTATTTTATTTTCCCCGCCACAAAAATAAGATTGCAATCATAAAGTAAAAACAATCCGAGATATAATCAGTGATAATTCAAAAAAAATTCCGTAGATAAAAATAAAAAATAATTGACGGATAATAAATTGCATTAAATGACATGAAATCATTAAATGAAAATAACAATTTTCGATATTAATATTGTTTGCATTGACATTCAAGGCGTTTATTCATCGATCGATTGACGTGAGCGACATCTATACATATATATATATATTCTGTCGCGCTCTCTCTCTCTCTCTCTCTCTCTCTCTCACTCTCTTTGTGTTGTGTCGTGGGGACTTGTGGATAATTGATCCCCACGGCCTCGGCAACGTCGCGATGCGTACACTCGCAATCGTGATGCAATGCATATGATAGTTTACTCCCATGCGTCGAGAGCCTATTCGTATACAAATTTATATACATTCATACGACAACGATATATATAAATATATGCTGTGTAAAATAAGTACATATATAAACATGTATCAAGTTTAAAGTTTAAACGAATTCACGCGATTGGAAGAAGATATATGCGTTGTTTCCCAGAGGAACTTGAGTCCATCAGGGTGAATAACAAATGAATCACGATGTTCATATAAAAAAAAAGAATCAAAAGCTCATACTGACGGGAAATATATATATATATATAGTCTCATGGACGAATGTTGCGGAGAATGGATGTATACATGAACGTTACAGATATTTTATTTACTCGCGAGAGTTCTTTGACTTCCTCACGAAAAATCCTTGGAAAAATATATGAATGGGAAGAGAAAAATTTTCTCATTTAATATTACTTTACATGGTACATATATTCATATATTATATTTTTTTTCTTCTGGAATGTGTTGATTTGTCTTTTTGCCGGCATATTTCACAGAATTTTTTTTATCCGTATCTAATACTTGAGCGGAATGAACAATGTAAAAAAAAAAAAAACAATAAACTCACCAATGACAACAGTGTTGGCAGCTACTTCTTTGGCAGCGGCAGCCGCAGCTGCCGGTCCATGAGCAAGAAAATCACTTAATGATAATGACGATGCAATTATTTGTCTTTTTTCTTCAAAATTAAGATAATCCAAGCTATTGCTACGTTGCGGTCCCGCGACAATTGTCACCGTTTTTGTGGTCTGATGATGATGGTGATGATGATGATATTGATGTTGGTTATTTGTTTCATTGTTACCAACAGTGGTAACATTAACGGATTTTTCATTATTTGAATCTTGCAATCCGCTCGCTGGCACCAGGTAAACGCCACCGCTTACTCGAATAGACATCTCAATGCGCTATGGAGCCGAACGGAAGCGTAAATTCGGCGCGACAGCAACACCGAATCGGCTACCGTCAAAATTCCTCGACGCTTTGCATTTTTGATATCAAGAAGAAAATATATTTTTTTTTTCTATGTCAATGGTCCCTTTGATTAATTCTTTTATCTATGGATACAATTAACTTTTTTTCCAATGAATCCACTTGACTTTATTCATTGCCTTGTTGTTCCTTTTGGTGTATGATGGTCGTAACTATATATACAAAAACATACTACGTTTTTTTTGATTTAACACTTCTTGTTCTGTGGTTGTGGTAGTCGTAGTGGTTAATTCATTATTTCCTTGTGGCACGTTGGAAAAATTATTAATATCCTCGATTAATCGTAATGCTTATCACTCTATTTGTGACTATGTGCTTCTGTGAAGTGTTGCGTATACATATAATCCACGGATTACTTATGTATTTGAATAAACATGAATTCCAATACATATTGTATACATTCCCTTCATTTCAATTCATTCTGCAGCATATATATATATATATATATATATTTATATATTGGAAATATTTATTTTCATTTTTTGGTAAACAAAAATCAGTCGTTGGCATAGTCCAAAAATGTTGGCACACGTGTGATGTGTCAGAGCGTGGACTCGTGCAATTTTTTCTGCACAATCGATTGAAAAAATAAAATTATCATAAATTTGTTGTATGCAAAAGTTGGCGATTGGAGATTTCCTATACAAACAAGATTAATTAACCGGGGAACGGTTTTATGTCGGAATTCCATTATGAAATACCGGAAGGGAACGAATGTATATATTGACTCTCGATAACAAAATTCAATAAATAAATATAATAGTAAAAAAAATAAATATGAAAGCGAAATTATTAAGTTGAAATCTCAAGAAATTTGCGTGAACATCAATTGACACATATTCATCCTTATATGTTTCATTTATTCAGGGATTAAGATTAAAAAATAAAATCATGCAAGCAAAAAATAACTGGTGGGAATTGTTTTTTTTTTATCACAGATATGTTCGCACTTGACTTCCCCAATCGTGCATTCTTTTATCATGTCGATGATATCTCCAGGGAAATTGACATTCTAACGAAGCCGACGAAAAAAATGTTCACCTCCCCCGAGTAAAGGGAAAAATGAATGATGTACTGAATAAAAAAAAAATAGGCCACACAGATATCTATGTATACAGTGTGAATAAGTGAGAGAACGAGAAAGACTTTCTGGCGCTTGCTCCAATTTAATTTCTAAAATAAATACTAAAATGTCGGCGATCCGGTTTTATGTGTTCATCCCGAAGGTGAACAGGAATCTCAATGGCCGCCCCCCCCCCCCCTCCCCTTCTGAAAATTGCAATGTATTCACTCTGTTCGGCTTCTACATCCACGAAATCTATCCCTTCATCCAATTGAGGGTTTCATAAACTCAAAAATTCGAGAAAAAAAAAAAAAAAAAAAGTACGGAAGAAATATCATGTGCTATAGACCCCTGAAAGCCTATTATATTTCAAGGACCGTTCCCCGCGGCGCAGAATCTCTCAGACTGAAAGTAAAAGCCATTCTGTTGGGCCAAGTATAATACTTATAACGAAATTCCTCTCGCTTTCAAACAAAACATCTCAGCACACGCGACACATACTCAAATGATAATTTTGGCAGTTGAAATATTTCCTCTTCTTATTATATTCCCGAATTATTTTCCAATTATTTGTCACGTTTTTTTTTTTTTTTTTTTTCCACTTATTTTATTTGTATTCTCCTCGTGTATTTCCACTTTATGTCGTTACTATTTTCCCACTCGTTCCCTCTATTTCTGTATTGAATTGTACATGTAGAGGTATAAATTTCGAAACACCTGTGCAGCAAACGATGCTTGAGAGATACAGAGAGAGGACGCTGTTGCCGGATACAGAGAGGAAAGACAGAGACACAATACCTAATAATATATTATATACACATTGGCAGGTGAATATTATATACACATTTACAGACAAAACACACACTCATACACTAACACAAATGTCGTGGAGGCCTCCGGCTGTCACAATTTTAATAAAATGTCAACACTAATGTAAATCACCCACTGATGCATAGAGAAAAATATTGTGGTGTTTTTTTTATCATTTTTATTGTTATTGATACGTGCGATGAAAAATAATTCAAATGATATTAATGGATGTGAAATGATAATAGGACGGTAGAGAAAGATACTATGTGTTCCGTAAAAATTCGTAGGGAGAGAGAAAGAGAGAGAGAAATACAGACTGGACGAATGTGACAGAGACGCCTGGGCGCGCGCGTCACTTGGACTCTTCACTTGTGAAAAAGAGGAGAAAAAAAAGGTGGAAAAAAAAAGAAGAATTTATTTGCCGGTGGTGGTTAAATGCACACACAACTCGCGCATAAACATACACTCATTAACACGATAATTCCGTGATTTTATGGACGGATTGTCGTAGACGGATGTATAACAATTAAGTGGCACATGAATAAAATTAATATACGATAACTGAGAAATCAACAATTGTAAAAATGAGAGAGAAATACACTACGTAACACCGCGCACCGAGCGAGGCTCGCGAGCACTGACGGCAGCCATGCGACTACAGCGCTACCAAACGACAACGTTTATAAATAACAACGCGTTTGTAACGACCACGAGGTGAGGGTACACGCGACGATATATACACTCAATTTTAGCTAACTCCATTTTAATGTAAACATTATTATGGAAATAGAAATGAATAACTGGAAGGAAGAAAAATTTAATCAAATATATTACAAATAACTCTTTCCACCTTCACTGCCATTTTTTTCTTCTTTTTGCTTTTATTATTTATTTATTATTTTTTTTTTTTTTCGTAAAAGTAAAAAGATTATGTACATCTATATGTGTAAAAAATGTGAATATCTTTTATTATAACTTATCTACGCACATTATCGCTTTGATGATAAGACAATGAAAATTTTATTTTATTCACATTCATGTGGACAATACGAGATATAACTATTGTGTATGTTTAGAGGCTATAAAAAATGGATTTTACGATAAATTTTTTTAATATTTATATTATTACGCGTTTAACAATATATGAGTGAGGATGAGATGGGCGTTGACGCATATAGCATGTGGTATTCGTAAATATCGTCTAGACTCTCTAATTTAAACTTGACTTGGCGATATTGTACGACAACTTTTAAAATAGTATATATATATATATATATATGTATATATAATTCAAATATATATTAATGTACATGATGTTTTTCAGGGTCTAGTCACTGTCACAACCTCAACGACTGAAATATGAGTAATATTATGCATTCACACCATAGTATAAACCGGCCGTATGCATATAATATATTTTTATTCGTGGTACTTTCTTCTTAAAAGTTTCACCAAGTGTAAATAGTAATTTGATAGCATACTTATACTCATACATACCAATTTTATTATATATACTTGCACACAAATACACGTATATATCACATTTGTGAATTATTCTACTCTCAACAACATCCGGTAATTGAAAATAAATACATAAATAGTAATTATAATAATTATTATAATAGATGAAATAAAAAAAAAAGTAGTTGAGCTAGGAATTGTTGATTGATCTATCGGAAGCCACAATGTTTCAATGAGTGCAGTATATACATTGACCCAAATAATATAAAATAATTCACAAACGCAAGGAAGTTTAAGGATCAAGTGACAAAATAGGTATACGTTATGCTTTCACGATTTTTCCAACATGGGAATTCGTCTAAGATAAATACACACAACTGCATTAAATATAAGTAGAACAAAACATTATGTTCATTGTGTTAATAATTGAAGTATTCATATTCATTGTTTTTTTATTTTTTTTCTCAATTAATAAATATATAAGGTAACAATAATGAATAAAAAAATAATTGTTTGAAGGCCTTAGTTTCGGCGTTGCTGTGATAACACAACCCAAAGTGGAGCACGACAAAGACTTTTATTCTACCTCCGCGTTGAAACGACATTTCTATAGTAGAACAGAGATGCCATTGTGTTAACGGAGGAGGTGATTTGGTGGGGGGACGACGAGAGAGAGAGAGAGAGAAATAATGCCCGGTTGTACAAATGAATGTATACTTTTTGAGTTAGATATTAGCTAAGAGAGGACTTTTATAGTGAGTATAGTGTCGACTTCTATTGGTGCAGAGTGGAGAGAAATTCGTGTCGTGAGCTAGTACCCTCCATAGGCATATTACCTCCCCCCCCCCCCACACAAGCGTGCATTCAGCCGAATCCAAGTTGAGTGAGAGGGGTACAACACAAATTTTCTTTCTATCTTACTCTTATCCCGACGGTTTGTTGTTGTCGGTTGACTACACACATATAGCCCCCCCTCCTCTATATATGTGAAAAGCCTTCAAGGATTTTTCTCATCTCATTGAAGATATAATATAATGAAAAAGGAAATAAGAGAAAGAAATTTTGGCAGAAAAAATCTCACAAGGTGCGTTGTGAGCATGGAGTGGGAATTGAACCCGTGGCCGTCTGAACTCAAGACGTAACGTTTACCATTGAGCCACTTCAAACTATCATAAAGTATTTTAATTTTTTTTAAATGTTTCATCAAGTTTACAAAAATATTATTTATCACAACTAGTTCCATAAAAGTACTAATTTTTTCATACTCTGTACAGATATATTGGTGAGAAATTAACAATGTAGGAGATACAAATCTGTTTGATAATGTAAATTGATAGCGACAAGATTAATCAGCCCCCTGAATGTGGTTAAATCAATGCTATATATACATGTCGATATTGATGACAATATGGCAGCTATAGGGATCATGTCGAGAAGGAAAGAAGACACAAGATGCAATTTATTGGAGACGAATGAGACAATTAAAAATCTATTTGATATCCATTTATACCTTTTGTAGACACATCTCTACCTATATTTTATTTGTCGACAATAAAAATAATTAAATGCCTACTTCACGTACATTTATTGATCTCTAAAATTCACCATATCGGTATATGGTTTTTCACTTACAGATTTTTATTTTCTGCTTTATCTCGTACGTAGCAAATTGTCGAAGCTATTATTGGAACCCCGTTAGAGGCCGTTCGTTGAATCGCGGTTGTCGCGAATGGTTGGTATAGAACGAAGAATGGATAGAGGCAGAATGAGAGAGAAAGTGAAATATGATGATTATAATTGCACCACGTGCAAAAATTCAACGTCCCTCCGACTTTTTATGGTAATATATATTTATTTTTTATTTTTCATATATTCAATATAATGAAACAGAAAAAGAAAATAAACAAGAATAACGCAGAAACGAATAAGAAGCATAATGGTGCAATGAACGAACACTATATAGTATCGCTCATTACGTTTTAAATGGCTCGACATAGAGAAAAAAATTAAAAAATAGAAATAATAAAAAAAAAATTGTTGATACATGTTTCCAGCTCGACAGAGCGTATCGTAATGCCAATATGTTCCACAACACGTCATTTTATTTACTATTCACATTATATAGTATATATATATATATATATATATATGAATACAAATATTGATATATTTATAGTGTACTCCAACATAAAACGTTATTCAAATATCTATTTTCCTAAAATCAATGAATTATAAATAGAAAATAAAAAAATGAGGCAAGGGAGAGTGAGAAGAGGACGACGAATAGTAAAAAAAAAGCAATTGGAGAAGATACTACAGCTGCAACTCGATACAATCTCGCCACCTCATGCACTTTTTCGTAACCCATCTGAGACCTCAATGAAACTCAGTGAGAAATAAAATGTTTTTATATTGACTTTTTACTTTTCATCAAACAATGAAAGATGTTTGATGATACACCATTAAAATATTGTCTCAATTTTTTTTTTTTTCACTTTTCACAATTAATTCAAATAATAAAGTGAACAAGTATAAAGACTGTTTTTGGCGATGACAAGGCATAGTATGTACAAACATGACTGTAACAATGATATAATGATACTTGGCATAGCGGTGAATAACATCGGTATGCATTCTCTTAATGCGAAAAATTGCTGACTGTTAAAGTGTCATGTCTATAGTATATACGCACTTAAAAAAAATTTGACGGTGGAAAAAATCAATGAGGAGATTTAATCGTCAATTTAAACTCTACAAAACTATAATAAACATATATCAGTTATTTATTTTACAGTAAATGAAAATTATTCGTTTCATCATCTCAATATATATGCATTAGTATATTATTAACTTTGGAAGAGCATCCATAAATGATTCAACTTGAATACTAGATATGTTTATATTTTATTTACGAACGACTCTAAAACTCTCATGAGCGCTTTCTCCAACTTCCGGCGTTGGTTTCACTTAAGGGCGAAACGAAAGAGATAGCAGACAAAAAAGCACTAAAGTCTCAAGATATAAGGGAAAATGGAGGAGAAAGACGATATAGGTAAATTTGTTATTCCTACTTCATCCTTCTTCGCATTCTCATTTTTTTCTTTTATATTTTTGATCCTTCATCTCCTTCACTTGAAAGAGCACTCTCATTGAAATAGTTTCGACGTCGATACTGTGGTTTGTGCCTTCAGTTTTCTCTGCATGTACAACAAATAAATTTCATTCTGATGAATCTCCTAGACTAACTAAAAACCATTTTTTATTCATGGTATGTACATTTGAATAGATACAATTTATAACCATCGTCACCATCGATCTAATAGTCCAAAGAAATAAAATGAAAAGTATTATTGAATAAAAAAAAGTTATAATTACGAATGATTATACATAAATAAAAGTTCATTAATTGAAATGGAATAATATATGTGCAATGTTTTCTTTGATCATATACAAACTCGATGGCCTTTTCAATTTCTCTATTTCTACTTTTCCGTTTATCACGTGACCTCTATAGGGTACAGTACGAAATATTCGCCCATATATGTGTATATTCTTTTATCACTCCTGTGTAATCGAATCCAAAAGTTATTTTCGTATGAAAAGTAAGCTTGGAATAAGAATTTTTCCCTTCAAAATTTAAACATATAAGAAGTTTGCATATATTTACAATACCTACAGTACCTATGTACGTATATAAATATAAGACGTATTAGATAAAAAATTCACTAGAGAGAGATCGTGATAATAGTAATGGATGTGGAAAGGTTGAAAGACCTACCGGTGAATAAGAGATTGCTCGAGAATTTGAAAAAAAAAAAAAAATGTAGATAAATATTAAAAAAATAATAATAAAAAAATCGTTCCTCAACTATAGATAAATGACTTGTCGAAAATAAAATACGACGAGGCATCTTGTATTCTTCACCTACCTACTCCGTAAGCTCTTGCATATAAATATTATTTTACATCTCAAATTGAACGTAGAGTAATTTTCCAAATTCAAAAAATAGTCAATTATATCTATACATTCCAAAGTGGAATAAATCAACTATGTAAGGATTTATTTTCCAATTTATTTTCCTTTACATGAAAATATGAAAATTAATTAAATCTTCACATACCATTTGCGAGAGTGGTGAGACGTAAAAGTCCATTCATCATCATCATTAACGCAATTTCACTACTCAATTCAATGTCAGTCAATTGAAAATAAAAAAAAAACGTTAATCAAGAGAAACACTTGAAAATTTACAATACAAAACTGTTAGTTATTGCATGGGTTTTATGGAGTGAATACAGGGATATATACTGCCACTCGTGAATATTCGCTACCCCCAATACAATACTAACTGAAGGATGCACTTAAAGCCTTTATTCAATTTAACTGCTCATCATTATATGAAAAAGACGTCAGGATTATTAGAGAAGAGTATTTAGTACACACACTATTTATGGACAGATATAAGTCTGTACATAATGTAGGAGGTTAAAAAGGTTACCACTCATCTCACAGTGGGTGTCACTATCACATGTCAAGGCATTCAACAATATCACATTTCTCTTGACATAATTATTACAATGACAATAGCCTCGTTTACTCCATTGTCTAGTCACAAATAATATTTTTTCTATTATTAAAAATACTTTATCCAAGTAACAATATGAGAGTATTTTTGGTTCAGTCATAGGCATTCAAATAAATATTTATACACCGCCTATAGATAGCATTGAAAGTATTATTATTGTAACGGTATCCAGTATACTGGGTCACTCAACGAAAAATCTTTCACGTAATATTTATACGTGTATATAAATTTTTTTTTCCTCTCCAAATACGATAGCTTGGAGCTTTCGCAAATTCCAACCTGACTGATATACGCTCAATTCACCGTATGCCGCACTACATCACCTCTACCGTGTTTCAGTCGAGTATATATATATATACCACATGACTTTGTGACCAATAGATCGTGCCTGATTGGCTTGTACATCGACTCCACCCAGGTTTATAACGAGTCTCAAGCTGTGATGTCATCCAAGTCACGTTTATTGATAATAATATATATGAACAGAAAAAAATTGTATTGCCAAAGTGCAAAATTATTTTCTTACTATTCCATTGGGTATTCTAATGTGATATTCAATTATCAATTGTTCATTCAATATTCAACATACTTATACGGCAAGTATTATTTCTAAATAATTTCAATGATTAGTGAAAGGATTTCATTGACGATAAAGTAAATTTTGTTTTGTTGATTTAGTAAATTAATGGAACTGAGGATATTTCAACCACAGGTAACATAAACCGCTAATGCACTCCAACGTGGATATAAATTGATGACATACTTCCGATGGATATACGTTTCCGATCGTTCGTATACATTTATGTCTATCCTTCAATGGTCTCGTTCTATGGCGTCAATACATATAGTCAACACGATAATCGATTAACAAGCGCTATATAATATTTTACCCTTCTCTTATCGTGACAACAATCTAATAAAGCTTGGATAAATGAACGATAGCTACTCAATTTCGTCATTAGTTTTACTTACTATTGTATATATTTGTTTGCATTTTCACTTTGTGTTGTTGCAACGGCATTGCTGATAGTGGTGACGTCGGTATGAACTAGTTTTATTATAATCCTGTTTGAATGAAACTCCATTTTCTCTACCATCACTATGATTGTTCTTGACATTGTAAATCATGCTGCCAAGGTTATTATATAAAATATCATCTGGTAGTTCAATGGACTTTTCTTATGCGTCCGCGAGATTTCAATTTGCCAAGTGAGAATTTGGATAATTGTTTGAGTAAATGATTGAAGCACTGTTAAAAAAATGAAATGGTTAAATTGTTATTTGAAAAATATATAAAAGACTTATTGTATTCATTTGGAGGGGACAGTTGAGAATAGTTTCGCTGCTCAGGAAGATGCATATACTTTCGTATTGTATTATATTAATTCTCATTTCTATTCATTATGTAAAAGCTGTACCATTACAATATGTAGGAGGTAGAGAAAGAGGAATTCTAATCATTATATAAATTAATTATTACATGTCATTGTAAAATAATATACCAGATAGTAACACTTTCCATTTAGTTGCAAACACTCCATACTGGCAATCGCCATTTACGTGGGTCGATAGACCAATCAATAACGATGATGAATCTTATGCGGGCGGTAATAATGGCGATTCCAAGCTAAGAACATTACCCGTTTCTTATGCAGAAGTTGGGTAAGTATTCAAATTAGAAAATTCTGTATTTCTCTCTGTTAAGTATATATCAACACATACATATTTATTTCAGAGCGGGCTGGGGCCGATGAACATTAGCCGGAATATCCAATGTTGTTCTATTCGAATGAAACACTTGATCAATATAATAAAATACCGTATTTTTATTTAGCTTTACACATTTTAAATCTATTGAATCAACAGACTCATGTACAGTTCGAGCGAACTAACACCAAACGTGAAAACTTGATTGTGGTTATACCAAGATTTCGGTGGATGTTGACGCAGATCTTGAGAAGTGAATAAAAAGCTAAAGGGAATGTCTATATCGCTGGTGATGGAGTTCAATGCGGTACACCAATATATATACGTATATATGTATATTAAAATATTTATCCATAGATCTAACATGAAAGGGTATCATGACGAGTGTTTCTTTCACACAACATCACAGATGATAATATCAGTAGCATAATTCAATATTCCTTGAATTTTTTACATTTAATATACGAAAAAAATCATGATTCCACAATTAGAAGAGTATTACTGAAATATATATTATAATTATCTAAAGTTGGTAACATTTACTTTTAATAAATATCAACATTTCATTGTCTTACATTATTTGAAAAATGGCATTAACAAATAACAGGATTGACAAAAACCAAAACATCTCAATAATACACACACGAAATCTCTTGATTCTAGAATCCAAAGATAGCAAATCTGCAATTTTTATAGAGCAACTTCACATAGTATTGCTAAATTGAAGAACAAAATAAACCTATTTAACATTTCAATTGACACTCATAGTGTAAAGCATGGATAATTTTCAATCAATTTTCATTTTTATCAATTGTTTGTTCATACATTAGATTGTATTGAAAATGAACGATTTTCAGAATTAAATCTTCATCCATAACGATGATTTTTATGTAGATGTCCATATTTCGTATAAACATTCATATATAATGGATAAATGTAGAATATTACAGGGAAAGTTATAGCCACCGAAGAGTTTGATATTATACAATTTCCATAATTGCATATGACAGAACCAGCTCACAGGTAAATTACTTCCTAACTGTCAAAATAGTGAGTTACTGTGAAGTACAATAGTATTTGTACATAACACAAGATACAATAAATAATCACGACTGTTCTCACTCAAAACAGCAAAACAGAAAATGTATTCTTGTTTCATTTATCTTATTAATTGAAAAATTCTTTTGGAAAAAGAAAATATCGCTGACTGAATTGGAAAACAAAAATGTTCAATGAAATTATAATCATGAAGAAACATCAATTATTATATGGCCATCAATGAAACTTCGTTTTTACATTTACCGAAAAAATAAAAAAGTTTACTGTAAGGCGACGAAAATCCATTAATCAGATTATAATAATTTTTCTTGAAACTACGAAGATATATAGTTCCAATATTATTATACTCTATACTACAATAATATTTGACATACTTTGAAATGATTTTTCAAATTTATGAATTTGCTGTTAAACTCGAATCTTTTTTGGCTCTGTGTACACTAAATCAATAAATAAATGAAACAAATCTTTCAAATTATTTGTATAATAGAGTTTCCTATAGGTATACTGTAAATTATATGACAGAGTATGAAATAACCCGTAAGAGAATAGTTAGCGAATTCGTTGTGTGAGTTTAGTTGTTCAGGAAATTCAAAAGAGTGAGAGATAGGAAGTTGTGGAGTTCTTCAACACTTTATAATCTCTCATGAGAGTCGGGTTGTTTCCCTATAGAGTAGTAGAATTAACGTAAGAATATACAGAAGGTATATACGTAAGAGAATGATGACGAAGCTTCTACTGCGGTAAAAGTATTGCTATTCTCGTTCGTGGTTTCGTAGAGTCACCATATAATGCCTGGTTGAATAGGTGCCTCGTGAATATTCAATGTCTGGGTAAAACGACGAGATTTCTTAAGACAGGAGAAGACGACAACGACGACGGAAAGCGAAAAGAAGGGAAAGAAGAAAGAGAGGTAATGACGAGAAAGGCATTGGCGCGTAGAATGCATATAGATTTTGAAGCCTCTTCTCTTGATGGTTTCAACCCTAATGACAATGCGAAAAAAATATTCCCATTGGTACGGCAACGAAAAAATGAATTCCATGGTTTGAAATTATTTAAATTCAGCTTTAACCCCTTTATTTCACTGTAATCACATACTTTCACTGGTTTTCATAAATCATAATTTTGCAAATATATTTTTTCAACTAAAAGAAAAGCAATACAATATAAGATGCATCATCAATTGACAATCATAAAAACAGACAAGTCATTCAATCGTTGAATATTTATTGATTCATTCATTCAAAGTTCTAAATGGCCTAGTTAGTTCCATTCTCAATACAATCAAATGCAAATTCAATTAATTTCTCTGCGGCTGGGGTCATCTGTAGTAATGATTACTGCCAAGTACCACACGAGAAGAGCATTTACAAATAGTTTCTGAGGGCCAATATAGCAATGATATAAAGTCAAGATACACCAAATGAAAATTTGTTACTTATTCAAGTCACGAATTGTTCAAATATATCAATGGTGGGTTATTCTTTTCCTGCTATACATACTTCTATATACCGTTTATTTTTATTCGGTTTCTCTTTTATACAGAGTGTCGCTTCGATGCGCTATGACAGAAGAATAAAGTGAGATTTATTGTGGGCACGTGCGAATTGCTAGCACATTTATTTTTTCCAGGTACATTTAATATTGTTATTAAACACTATATATGTTTAATGTAATTCTATTATTTGCTTTATACTGATGAAATCTAACACTGAAATATACAGATACATATGTATAAGTATTTACGCTTGTACATGTTAACCTTATCTAGTTTATCAGCATGTAATGCCTTGTGTAAAGTTGGATATATATTTGCAGTTTATGGCTTGCAAGATAATAAATGTTGAATTGTCGTTCATTATAACTTGGGTTTGTGGATAGAATATTTGTACTGACTTGAATTTATCTTGCAATGTTTTAGATCACGTCAAAATATTCTGTGAGACAAATGTCTAAAAAATTCGTTCTGATTATAATAATGTAAAGCTTTGAACAATTCTGAAATAAAATACATAAAATTATTATGTTCTTTCTTATAACAATGGAAATTTTTATTAATATTAAATCGGAACTTTTATGTTATATATTGTCAGAAGAGTGTCATTGCGAAAAAATAACGTGAAAAACATAGAATGTGGCATCCCGCGTTTTTGAAATAATACAACTCGATAAAAAGAATCATATTTATTAGAACAGAACTTGATATAATATTGCAAAGAAAATTTAATCTTACGTTCGTAAATTCCGGAATGACTAGTGTTATTTTTGAAATGAAACACTTCTAATCTCATAAACGTTCACTAAATGATCGATGCTCATCTTGGGGATACGTTATTGACTACCTTGTCGCGTAATCATCAAAATACATGAGATATAGTATCTCTCCCGCCGCGGCAACACGCCTACATTTACTGTATAAGAAGTAAGATTCAATGTTTCTCATGATTTCGATGATTCAAATCTACTATTATTGTATGAATTTTCCTCTAAATTTAGCATGATAAGCTGCCACCATGTCAATTGTTTTATTTTCGTGTCATACTTATTTGGAGGAACAAATTGGATCTTTATTATCGCGCATGGCAAATGTTATTATTCTAAATTTGAAACACATACGACTTGCAATAATGGAAATGGTCCAAAAAGATATTACTATACAAACTAATAATTAATTTCACCCATAAAGGAAACATCCACGTATTGCGATGTGATTTAGATTGACCCTCAGCCACCATCTGTTATATCCAGTAACTGTTGCCATTTCCTTTTCTTCGTGTAGAAAATATTATATTGCTCTGAAATTTATAGCTACTATTTTAATGGTTTTAATCATCGGACAATGAATTAAATCAAGGTTGCCAAAACTTACCCTGCTAAAAAAGTCTTAATCATCTAATAAAACTACTATGAATTATCTGTTATTGAATTCAACATTTGCATTAAAAAATACGGAAATTGAAGAAAAAAGGAGGAATGCGATAGGTTTGCAAAAAAATATTAAATCTTAAAATGTCACAAAATTTCTATCTAGTGAACTTGGTGTCAATAGCCTTAATTTATGACTAGAAAATCTAGACGCAATCAATAAACAAATATCATGCAAAAAACAATGTCTTCATAATGTCACAATTAATGGCGGCTAAATTGAATTTGCACATATATCATTCAGGAACATACATACTCCGACCTTTACCGCATCCAAATGATATTTCAACTGCTGAAAAATTCAATTATACATTGCAGATTGAAAACATCGATGAACACGAATGGTGATATTAATATCATATGCAACAATGAATTCGTAATAGACCATTATTCTGAAAATAGATGGAACAAAAATAATAATCAATCACAATTGTTTTCCTCTCGCATCCAGTCACTGCATCATGAATTTCATATAGACATTAATTTTGTAATATTCATTGAATATTATAAGATAATGGCAGTAAAATATATTACATTTTATCGTGATTTAGCAATAAAACAAATTAATAAAATTCTGAATTATGATAAAATAATGTATGTAGTCGAAAAAATACCATTTATTTTTATGACCTTGGAGGAACATTGGGAGTGAGCAAAATTCATGGAGCATTGAATGACTGCCTTTATCGTAACTCATTTCATGTGACTATACATTAGGTAACAGGAGTTGATGTATAAAATGAATATATCGTGCCACGAATGCGTCGTTACTTTGTTATAATGACAGAACACCTGAGTGCACAATAGTTCGAATGATAATTGAAGCTTTCATAGTATGTTTTGTTGTAAGATTAACGAGGATAATACAGTATTTATTTATTATTTATCCATAAATAATGTTACGTTATGTACTTAAATGTTTATTGAAACTTTGTTTCGCCTGGTAAAAATGATTCTCAGTTGAAAATTTTATGAAGAAAATAAAAAACATTTCAGGAAACTGTGAATTTTCATTTCTATACTAAGATTGGAAGAGATGAAATTCCTCTTACAATGAGAGTGAATTTGTAGCTCAAGGCAATAGACATGATTGAGAAATTATTGAAATTGACAAATTACGAACTCATTGAATTTCCAAACTCCATTTCACGTCGTTTTATTTTCTCTTCTCTGTTTCAAGATATATAGAAATTGAAGTAGTTCCAATGGTCGAAACTTTGACTGGTTCTATGGATTATATATTGTAAAAATTCCTCAAAGAGGTTGGCAGTGGAATTGAAAATTTTGTAAAAAATTATCTATAAAATTAGATGGGACATGTATCATTTTTCTTTTTTCAATGATGTGCCCAAATGTTTTGTTAGTTCATACAAGTCTAGTTCGATTGTAAAAACGTGTACGTGATATATAGATGAAAAATAGATATCACTCGTTAAGAGTGCTTGTCGGCACATGGAAAGAAATTAATATACCGTTTTATGCAAAAAAAAAAAAATATGAAATCGGAACGAAAATAGAATGAAATGAATGTTGGTATTTATTTTTTTATTGTATACGTGCAGATATTTGTACACCCAATAAATGTGTTATGTTGCATCGTGCTGTTAACGTCAATTATTGATTTCAACGTTGGATACATGAAAATTTATCGCACTTCTCTGTTACGATGAAACAAATGTTTCCATGCGAATAGTGAGTCGAAATATGATTTTGTTTGGTAAACGCCTATCACCGATAAATATATTTATTTTTATACTCACATTAATTTATTACATATTTATGCATATGAATAGTTAGAATAAAGTAATAAAATGTATGAAATTTTATCATTTTACTAAGCATGAGAAAGTGAATATTCAATTTCGGTGAGGAATTAATTGCTATCAATTAATATTATTAAAATTGTAGCCAATCGATTGAACATGACAATAGAACTCGTGTGTGTATGTGTGTGAACTACCGTTTCCTGATACCAATCAAGCTTGCCTGTTCCCCCCTGTGACGCCTATTTGCATTCTATCAATTATCACCAACTATACATCATAACATACGAAAATAATTGCCATTGGGCTATTATATTATTAAATGTTACTCAAATTGAAATTAATAATTTTGAGGCATAAAGAGTTTAAAATTTAAAGTTAGTATTTGCTGCTACAAATTCATATTACATCCAGTTAATTATTAATTTTAATTTCATTCTCCTAAACTTCACAACCATAGAACAGATTATCCAACGAGTTGAATTATTACAGTTACAAAATATTAAAATAATATATATTGTTGTTTCGAGTTCTAGTTGGAATTGTTCAAGCAGCGCTTACCCTGCGAGTAGATTGGAAATTCACCATCGCTGTGACTGTGAGTAAGCATTCTCGCTGAATAAAATCGCCAAAGTGGACGTGGTGGTTTTTGGTCATCGGTGTTTGATGTGCCAGCGAGAATTGACTCGTCGTTAGTAAGATTTCGGAGACTCGCAACATTTTGGAGCGACACTCCGACGACAACCGGAGTGTCGCTCGACGATTTCTTCGCTTCCCACACGATTCACGTTTGATAAACCGTAGATAAATGTATTTATCAATGATGATTTATATTCACAATTAAATCGTAATTATTTGTTACAATATTTTATCTATAATCACAGCGACACATCGAAGAAACGAAATAGAAAAAATACACCAAATTAATCACACAAATTCATCACAAGACATCTAATAGTCATGAAATATATCGTGGCATTTTATTTTGTGACTAAATGTCTTTGACTTGATGCTCTTTGAAGAATTCTTCAACCTCCACGCAGGGGCCAAGTAATGGAAAAAGATCAGAACAATATATACATGTATATAATGACGGTGCGAGAGAGAATTGGGAAATTCAGATCGTAGGTATAGGTGTTTTTTTTTTCTCTCTCTCTCTATATTTTGCTTGTGCGATATGTCACTTTACTTGTCGTCCATCCAATTACATAGAGTGGATTGGATACTCTACACCAAGATTTGAAATCAATGCAGAGACCGCACTAATGTGCCTCTTCCTTTTCTATTATTAATTTCCACTATAAATTATTATTATTGCTATATTTATGAAATGAAGAATGATTTAAAGTTATTTATTAAATTATGATGGATTTTTTTCAGGACGAAGCTTTAATACAAACAAAACGATATATTGGACTAATAATGCGCCGTTCTTTTGAAACGCGTCGGAGTGCATAGACATATGTACTTGTCTCTATGGATATGAAAATTGTTTACACATCAAACCAAGTTGTGTAGCTTCATCATTCGTTTGACAAACGACCCAT
Organism: Galerucella tenella; assembly: GCA_910591685.1. Classification (NCBI taxonomy): domain Eukaryota; kingdom Metazoa; phylum Arthropoda; class Insecta; order Coleoptera; family Chrysomelidae; genus Galerucella; species Galerucella tenella. The sequence continues at coordinate 27,197 of CAJUYH010000661.1, forward strand.
AAGTCAGAAAGAATAGAAGAGTGCAAGCGACAGAATGAAAGACAGAAAAAAAAATGCGGGATACATGAAGAAAAAGAGAGAAAAGAGTTACAAGGGTTGCCAAAAAAAAAAAAGAGTAAAAATAAAAATAAATAAATAAAAGGAAGAGAAAGAAAAACCGCCGCGGGAGAAATGGGACCGCGCCTTTGTTTAGGATGTACTTTTATACCTATACATTCTTGACTTACAAGTGCTAGTGTTTCTTTGCTAAAAGGGAAAAATAAAAATAAGCTCAGTGCTTATTTTGTATTTTTTTTTTTCACAACAAAAATATTTGACGAATATCTTTTAATAATGACGCAGCGAGACAAGTCACTTGAAAAAGCATTCGTTTCAATTAGCTTTTAAATATTATACGTAATCCACTCATTGGTAACTGATAGTACTTTCAAAATTGATTTGAATCCAATAATTGTGTCAACTATTTCACCATTTATTTGTGTCACCCATGAGATAATATTAAATTCACGTACCGATCTGCCCGTGAATTAAATTAATAACTTTGATTCATATTCGTATGATTTTTTAATTCGTCAAGTTTGACATTTAAAATTACCAATATAATTGGATAAATATTTTAGAAGTCTATAATAATTCACTAATCACATCACATGGCAATAATTAAAAAAAAATAACATCTTCCGTTTAGTTAGAAGAGTGCGCAAATAAATCAGAAAAAAAATAAATAACTTGAAGCTGCTTGTTGTGTCTTCCCAACGTTTCACATATATATATAACCTGCAGGCAACATTCTTCAGTTAAAGCGCGCGCGCGATTTTCCACGAGTCCAACATTCCTCTTCCACAACCTGATAGGCAATGCAGTGAACACAGTCAACAATATAGATATATAGTATGTGCTTCTTCTTTGTTTATTGGACGGTATCGTAAACACACATTTATGTTCCGTGAAAAATAATTCCCTGGTTAATTTTCATACATGGAATTTCGGGGTTTTTAAATGCCACTATTGTGACATAATAATTACGCACTCACACTCGCACACACACACGCACACGAAGGGCATTCGTTCAGGATGAATTCGATGCGCGCACTGGGATGAGAGAGATGCTGAGACCAAAACCCGGAGAAGAAAACCCGTCGAGAGGGAGTGGAACAGCCGGGGCAAAATGGGACATAGTAGGGAGCTTCAATTGGGTAGGATGGAAAAGGCTGAGAGAGGGTCGTGTTTACCCCCAGTTTGATGGTAAGAGACTGTGAGTTGAAGCGAGAGCAACAGAGAACAGGACAAAATATGGGAAGCGGAACAGCGCAAGCTTAGCCTCACTGGGCTTTCAGTACAGCATATCGTTTCACCACTCCCTCTTCTTTCAGCTCTATCACCCGCTCTGGCTTTAAATGTCTATTCCATCTCATCCCGTAGGTGAACTAAAACCTCAGCACTGTATATAGCCAACATGTTACCTGTAAAATCTGTGATCCTACTTTCCCTTGCACGAGGGAAACGACCTGGTATCCATATTAACACACAAATCAACCACATCTAATTATGTCACGTTGTGCTTTGATATCATTATTTTTCTTTTCCCCTTATTTGTTCATTAGTTTTGGTAATGAGTGATACAGAAGCTGACTTGAGATGCTGCGAGAAATTAATAAAATTAAACGAAATGAGATGAATTCGGTATGAAGGACATTTCTAAACAAGGTCGAGATTATTTTCACCTCTTGACCTAGGCTCATTGTAGTTGAGTAGTGCCACAACGGTCAGGGACGAAGAAAATTGCAGCTGTTTATATATATGTACACATGTATGTAACGATGTATGCACGGTAGATCATAAGTTGGAGATCTTGAGTGAGTAATTTACAGTGAGGTTTGTATACTGGTTTAATCATTACAGCCTCAATTCGCAACACAGCGAGAGCATACAGAGAAAGCGAAGATTGAGACAGGGATTAATTTTGTGTTTGAAATTTCTGATGGTATTTGTCTTTGAACTATGGACAATATGCATAGAGAACTGTTTTGCATTAAGTATTCATATCAATCGTAGATATAAAATCAGTTTGGAGTAACGCAGTTGAAATGTCATTTGGTTGAGAAAACGCAAAAATAAAAATAAGTTCAACTTTAGATTTAAAATAGTTTTATTTTTACTTACCCAATCTTTTATCGAATGTGACAGTTATACATTTGGTGTTATTTTTTATTTCCTCTGTTGCACTTTCGCACTTTCCATCATCTCCTACTGAAATACAAAAGAAAAAATGGAGCTTTAAAGATGGTAATTTAAATAATACATCATGGGGAATTTTCGATTGTTTTCTGCAAGATAACAAAATTCATATGGTATTTAACAGACAGTGTTTTTATTTATATTTTCGGATAAACAAAAATATCAATAAATACTATTCACATTTTTTTTTATTTCATTCAATGGGTTCCCACCATTGTTTATTGGCAATTGTTCTATTGTTGAGTGGTTTTTTATGCAGTAACTTTGCGATTTTCTGTTGAATTTCAACGGGTAAACCTAACAAACTTGGATTCATTACTCCCATGTCGTTTAATATTTCATCTCTTAAAGGTGTTGTTAATGTATTCTTGAATCTACAAAAAACCATTTTTAACGATCGACTAGATGATTAATAATAATTAGTGTCACAAATAATTGTCAAAATCAAACACCTACTTATGTGAAAATTTTTTGAGATTCATAAATCGGCTGCTCAAATCACTCGAATATAAATTTATATATTCTAAGGTTTCAACGACAAAACATCGTGTTTTAATTGATTGATTTACTGAAGTGAGGTTAAGTATCACAATGTCACCAACGGGAATCGCAATTAATTTGCAATTTAATTCGGGATGAATTCTATGTTCGAGAGGAATTTCATAAGCTCCAGCAGTTTTCCACTGTTTAGGATTGGAATTGGATGTGACATCACCTCTGAGAAAAATAATAAACGTCAGTACAATGTTAGTGAATCAATGAAGACTTATTTACTTTATGTAAATTAATTAAATTTACTTACCTGTCATGAAGTTTTTTTATATATAGATCGACTTCTTCTAGGATGAGTATTATCAATACAATTAAATAGTCATTTTGTGTCGCATTTGTAGGTAATGACTTGACAACATTGCCCAAAACTGGTGACAATTCGAGTAGAGTACTCTCCTCTACCAGTATTGACATTGGAGTCAATTTATTTTATATTTTATATTGATATGATGGAGAACACGTGAATAAATTAAATCTTGCTTTTTCATTCGCAAATTTCAATTTGATCGCACTAAATTCATAAACCTCCGTATATACCGGCAATAATTCAATCATTATACTGGTTTGTGAAAAACTCGCGCTTTATGCGGGATTTTACACAAAATGGCCGACTATTATCTTGAATGGTGGCGCCACTACCAACCTCATGTAGTAAACTCAAATTGCTGAATTACCTCAAGCAAACTACTTGAATGTCTATATTACCGATATTATCATTGTCAAAAATACATGATTGGAAAAAAATCAATTCAAAAAATTGTAAGGACGAAAGATTTTTTCTATTATATATTTATTTTGCTTCTACTTCAAGCGGTGAAAGGATAAAGTTATGCCAGATATACAGATAAATATCAGGTCGCAATAATATAAAACAAATTAATATAAATTGTGTATATTAAAAGAAAAAGTGATATACAAATATTTTGAAAAATTATTATTTGTATCTGATATAAATAGTTATGTGCAACAATGCAGAAGGTCTTTCACAATTAATGTCTAATTTTTTTTTTTCACGAATAATAAGCATGCAAGATCCGGGAATGATTCATCCCCGTAGGGGACATTCATCGATATATTGCGAAAGAAACACTCGACCGTCATTAATTTTTCGTACTGGTTATAAATACTACAATGAACAAATTATTCGTGAATAGAACATAGAAAAGAGATAACTTCATTGGCGCACACAAATTAATTTCTAATTCAATGGTTAAAATGAAAAAAAAAAAAAAAACCAGGTGCAGTTTGCACTTTCCACCTGTCAATCAATTTACATAAAGTGCACTTAAATACACCACGTATCAATTACACCTGTTTATTATTTTAACCAAATCAAAAAACCAAACAATACATGTGGCAGTATATATAGAATTTTCTCCAAATAAATATCCCTCACGATGGATTCAACAATTGTTACATATTTTTTCTCCATTTCTCTTATTAAATACTGACCCTCGCAACAACTAAAAAAAAAAAAAAGAAGCGAACAAACGAAAGAGGTTTTGTGTGCTGCGAGGGCTATGAAAATTTTATTACGGCACTGTTGCGCATGCAAGGGCGCATAGTGCCACTTGTTGCATATATACTAACAAGTCGCGCACTCGGTGTATTTCAATTTGAAATATTTAAAGTGAATTGCAAACCCGCCAGCTAAGCCACTAAGTTTCAAATACAATGTTCAACATACCGCTTTCATTTTCCAATATTTCTACCACATCACTGTTCTCATTGGTATTTGTTTCATCACAATGCACTTCATTAGACAGAACTCGCGACACAACCGGATTGTAGGTATCGGCCATTTTACAGGTTAACTTGCGTTAACCAGCGGCTTTTACTTGCACCTCAAGCTAAACATTCGAATACCATAGCTGTGCACCATATTTCCGAATCTTTCAATTCGTCCTTATCGTTATATACACCGCCATGACAATACAGAGTCATAAACCGACCACAGTAAACAATATATTGTCGGAAAACTGTTTTATCTACAGTAGAACATTGATGAGTCTGTTATTTTCATCGACGACAATTTGATCTGAGAAGTGGCGCTGTCTGGTGGTGATTAAATTTCAACTTTTATCAAGACCGCATTCAACATCGTACTATTTTCGTTTGCCGAGAGAAAATGAAGTAATGAATTAACGTTAATAATATTTATATCATATGACTGTGTAATGTTTATTTCATCTTTATTCAATTGTTATCGATATTCTTGCAATATTTTCGTCATAAATCTTTGCATTATCTCTGCCATTGTATGTAAAATATTGAAAAGCCAAAAAAAAAAAAAACAAATATGGTTTGACAAAGCTTTGTCAACTATTTTTACCTTTCCACGGCATTTGAATGAATATTTAATGATGGTAATGATACACTGTGATGACCCGAAATATCGTAAGGCAGTGATGCCACACCCATTATCCACTTTGATCGTTCGCAACAAAAACACTCAATACACCTCAGTGTTTTCATATGGACTGTGGTAACGCCGCCAATAATCAGCAATTGATTGCCTATATTTATATATATATTTTTATTTTATCTTTTATCATTATAACTTACATAAAATGTCTTATCTATTTATTAAGTTGCAAGGTGAAACCTTCTTTTCTATTTATCAATACCATATTATTATATTGGAATTTCTCACCGATAGAAGCCATTGAGTGGTTATGTCTTGCTATTGACATTTCAGTTAATTGACACCAAGTTCGTTGATTAGTGTCCCAAATATCGATAGTTTTGATGCTTTCCGTCATACTGTCACGTGCTGACAGTGTTCCAGCTCCACCGATTAAGTACAAATTATTGCAACTCACATACAGCGATGCAAAACAACGTGATATACGTAGTGGTTCAATTTTATTCCATCTATTTCATATATATCATGTTTAATAAAATTTTGCAATAAAATAAATTGAACTGCATATAATAATAAAATGAATGAAAATAATTCGATTTGTATTTACATATTTTTTGCAGGATCGTAGCACTCAACTTCTGTTAAAATGTTAGACTTAGTCATTCCACCCGCGACCCAAATACAATCCTGAAAGTTGGCACAGGCTGCTCCTTCTCTTGGTATATTCATTGGCTGCATTTTTCTCCACTTACCCTCCAACGGATCGAAAGATTCTACGCTTTTTAAAGTACTAAAAATAAATCAAATATTTATATGTTACAATCGTATTATTCTGTATATATCTAAGTCGCGAATGGTCTGGCAATTTTTGTAATAACACTCGTCGTTTTGCTATTCTTACATTCCATTTTTATCTTGTCCACCGATAGCAAACATTTTTCCATGGCTGACAACAAGTCCAAAGTTTTGTCGTGGAGTCAACATTTCTGGCTCAATGGACCATTGTCGTCGAGCTGGATCGTAACTCCATACAGTTCCAACAACAACACTCTTTTCATAAAGTTCATATTGGCGTGGATCAGCGCCACCTTTAATAAATATTACATTCAAACACATGTTATTAAGTCGTTGAATATTCAAATGATGAAGAAACTTCATCATATGAAAAACTTACCAACTAAATACACTCGACCATTCAGATAAATTGTCGAATGAAGATGTCGAGGTTTTGGTATTTCTCCAACAAACTCCCAAGCATTTTTTAATGGTTTATATATATACATATTTTTTCCCGTATTACTAGAAACTCCACATTTAAAATGTGGGTCAACTCCACCTAAAACAAGCACACTCTCACATTCAGTATGTAATAGTGAATAATCGGGAAAATAATTCTGCGAATTTCCCAATATATCAATATTTATTTTTTGTTCCACATCAAACTCTGATGCATAAAGATTTTTATATTTATTTGACGTATTTTGTTGAATTGTTGGTGAAAATGTTTCTTCACTGTCAGTATTATTATCAGATGGCGTAGCAGAACTCAATCGCCCATCGAAATTGTACAAAAGCGTTGTTGATTCGTCCATTTGAATTGGTTTGCTGTGCTTTAAATGATTTGTTGATGTGCCGTTCTCTATTGATATGTCATTTGGCTTTGAATTCTTTTGTGCACACGTTTGTTCAGACTTCTCTTCATCAAACTCCAAAAAAGAAAAATTATGAAAACATATATGGATATTTTTTCAGTTTAATTGCTCATTGCGAGATGGAAAAAAATTAATTGAAATGTATGTTTTGCGAATCTTTACTCACATTTGTACACTCATTAAATTCGATTGGATTTATTGGTGAGTTTAATTGTTTCCGGTATGAACTACCAGGTCGATATTTTCTCTCTGAATTTTTGAAACAACTTTTGTTCGCTGGTACACTTATTGACGCTGCACATGTAGACACCATTGGTTCGAGAAGTTTATTATTATTCGTCGCAATCAATAATAATTCAGTAGGCTTTTTCGTGCTTTCATTTTTGTCTGATACAATTTGCTTTATTTTATTCATTTCTTGTCGTGCTTTGTATCCCCGATAGGAGGCTTGAATTTTCATTGCTGCTTCATCCTCGGACTTTGATGAATCCGTATTCTCATCATAATGTGTGGCGGTTGATTTGTTCTTATGAAAATATTTCTCATTTGCATTAACAACATTATTATCAATTGTACACTCATTGCTAATATTGTTATTGTAATAATTTCCTTGGGACACGTCTGTCTTGTAATTTTGCCAAGTGTCATGGCATAATGCTGCATTGCCGATTTTTACTCCACCATTATCTATTCTATTGCCGCAGGCATCCTGAAAGTAAATCGAAGTTGGCAAACTTAGCTCGATCGATTCACGCCAATGCATGTCCAACTCACCCCGAAAAAAATGCTATTCTCAGCTTATGGTAAATTTCACATCATTTCTATTTTTTTTACGTCCCAATTGTTCATTACCGTTTACTTTTAAGTCTCCAATATATTATATCAATATGTCAATATAAATATCGATAAAATAAAGAGAAATCAAATTGATATTATCAGCAATATATTACCAACAAAACATATACATTATAATTTTATTAGGAAAAATATAAGTTCAATACGAAAATTAAAATGAATAAATAAATAAAGGAATATATTTATATAAATCATTCAATTCTTGGGTATTTGAGTGTTCAACCGTGCATTAAAGTCGACCTGTTTTCTACTCACCGTCTTGGAATTACCGGTGAAATTCGTCCAATACTTGGTAAAGATTTCGGATGACATTCCAATACCCATGGGTGGACCCGATGTTACAGAATTTGCAACTGCTGATGATGGTGTATGCGGTGGTGATGACAATAGTAATGGTTGCACTGTTGTATTTGAAAATTTCGATACAATTCTCGTTGCATTATTTGTTGATACACTCACTTCACCTACAAATTTATATCACACTCAAGAACAAATATAATCTTTTTCTTAAAAAAATGATTATATACCTGAAGACTTTGTCTCAATATCACAATGGTTTATACAGTCGCCATGTGTTCTATTTGATTGCGGCAATTCAGAAGGTTGTTGGTAATTGGACGGCATGGATTTGCCCCTTCTCAATTTCAATTCTGGCATGATTGTACGCTGGTACTCATCGAGATAAAGGAGAAATTCGCGGTATGTGACATAATTCTTGTCCTCACCGGCCCAGTTACGGTTAGTCGGTTCTGTCAGACCCAGAAGATTGATCCAGTGGTAGTAATCCTCGGTCTGGTCGCCGTACCAGCACTTTATGATCACGAATCTAGTAGCGAAGGAATGAGTAGGAGTATACGACAGCAACACACACACACACACAGAGAGAGGGAGAGGGAGAGAGAGGAATGAAAACGAGAAAGAGGGAAATAGTGGGAGGAAGTAGTGAGAAATGTGAAAGGTACTCGAGGTTAATGAAGGAGGAAATAATTCTGTTTGACGAAAAGTGGAATTAACCAAAGCACCATGAGAGGGTTGCCGTCGAGTTTGGACTGTTGATTTGGAACTAACGACGTAGTGAGAGAAAAGGATAGAGGATAATGAACAAGAGGAGAAATTTACTGTTGAATTCTCTTGGGGAGGCTTTTAGGGTTACTGCAGTGAACACAATTGCACACTCGAGTCAATCAAAAAAAAAAAAAAAAACAAAAAAAAAAGCAAAAAAGAAGGAATGAAAAAAAAGGGTGTTGATAATGATAATAACATGAAGACTTACGCTAATCCATCGTCAACCATTTTTCGTATTTCTTCAAATGACATTAATTCCATAAATTCCGGATTTTCTGGATTTCTCTTTACGTCTATTAATTGCCATGGTGCTATTAATCCAAATCTTATGCATTTGAGTACATTGAGCATGTATTGTTTTCTATCATCCCAGTCAAACATTAGCCAACGTACAGCGGACATTAATACTTCCATTTCGCTGAAAGACAAAATTAGTCAGTAATAAATATATGAATTTAACAATAGATTAGCTAAAGATTTCAATGTTTCTCAACCTGTTGACGCAAATATAGTTAGAACGCAGTAGTAAACAAAGTTCATCAACAGACAACTCGAGAAAGTCTTTTGTGCTGACGAGCAATAAAAAGAATTTCATGATTCGTGGCACCATTAATTCCATTACCGCTCTATTGCCTATTTTTTTTGCCTCCAAATACAATAGAAATGCTGTGTCTTCAGAAAATAGCTCATCGTTGTCAATAAAAGCCCAACATTGCTCTTCCAACTCTTCGTGAAAGTTATAAAAATAAAAATTCCGAAGTAAAAATGATTTACAGAACAAAAAATGTCTATTTTTTTTTTATCTCTTTTTTCATTTATTGATTAAAAGTATAAATACCTTTAATACCAAGATATTGAGCAGCCATAAATATATCTAATATATTGTCGCGTCGTAGTAAATGACAACTCTCACTTGGTATACTGATCATCCAGTCGTAGATGATTGAGAATGCTTTTGAGGTCACATTGCTCTGCATTTCACTCTTATGTATTATGTTTTGTTTGTGCAGCGATACACAGAGCCATACAAAACAGTTCTGTATATACACTGTACAACTTTTATTTCCCCAAGGAAATTTTCCAAGTCGGTTTTGACATTCAGTTATATAGTAAGTTCAATTCAGTAAACATATATAAACATATCATAGATACTTACACATAAGTAAACAAAAATATGAACGGAATTTTAATATTAAAAGAAGGAAAATTCTCCCTTTAGAAACTTTAAAGTGTGAAATAAATGATATATTTGAGTTTAATCGGTAAATCATAGTGAAAATGTTGTAATATATAGTTAATTTCAATTTGGATCATTGATAAGAAATAAAAGATGGAAAAAAGTTACGGGCTTTTAGAAAGAGATGGAAAAGAGAGGGAGAATAGGAGTACAAGGTCACCTAGTTTTCCCTCATGAGCATTCGCGGGGTTACGACGACAGTGATTCTCCATGTACTATATTATAGCTACGTACATACATGCATATGTATGTATGCATATATATATATATATATATATATATATTACCGACAGGCTGACGAGACATATTGAGCTTTGCCATTTGACCTAACTATTCCCAACTGTCTATTTTTGCTATATTGACATAGTTATAAAATTGATATTACATTTTATCGTTTTACGTTTTGTCATTCGTTACTTTTTATATTTTGTTTGATAGGGAAAATGTGAAAAAATTGGACAGAACGTTTATGACCATTTGTTTCCTCTCGAAAAATAATGAAATGAAGAAAAAAAAAAATATAAAGTTGAGTTAATTTCGATGTTTGATGAGAATGTTTTAAGTTCAAAATGGCAATGTGTCCTCTCATGATAGCACATCCAAAGCTCTATTGCAAAGCGTTCTTTGTATATATGTATATGATTTTGAGCCCCATGCGCACAACGACCCTCAAGCTCTTCTACATTATTGGCAAATTCGTTTGGTATGTATCAGTGACTTTGGTGTATGTGTGCATGAAACGATCCGATAATATCGACCAAGTTGACCATCGGCCATTCTCATTTTCTGTCCCACTCTTGCTATCTCTCTCCCTCTCTCTCCCTCTCGCACTCTTTCTCGCTTCCTATAACTCTCGATTTCTCTATTGCTCCCCCATTCCATTCTGAACAGTGTCCATGACATAACATACAGGATGCTCGTTCATGCCAACTGGTGTTATATAACCAGGGTGGTTGTAGAGGCTCAGGACGTCAGTCAGTTTCATGAGGGAGAACTTTCATTTTTTTTTATTATCTTATTATAGTTTTTTGTTATCTTTTCACATTTTTTTGTTCGTTTCTCTTTACATGTCAACTTGGAGAACATCAACGGGGACAATAAAATTTGTATAACAAAATAATAATCAATCCAATAATAAAATATACTTACGTCTGTTAAATCAATTTCTTTGCAATTCTTTTCATCAAAAAATGTACTGTAACTCTGCAATACCAACAAGTGACAATGGAATTCATCGATTTCAATTCGAACAATAAAATCTGCATTTTTATAATTTGTGATGCGTTGTGCTAACTCTCGATATAAATCAGTTTTTTCTGGTAAATTGATATTGTCCCACTGAATCGGTTCATCAGTAGTAAATCCCAGTCTTGAAATTGAATAAATAAATTTTTTATAAGTAGATGGATAAAAATTGAATTGACAAAATGAATCAATTACGATGACAGTGGAACTTCATTGGCTGATGAAAGTCGATAAAGAGTCGATTGCTGATTACTTGGCTGTTGCTTCTGTTCCATCTCCCTATGATGATATTTAATCTTGTGCGGTTGAGTTCTCGGCACGTAGCTCGTATCAATTTGAGGCAATTTCTGTTGCGCCTGCAGCTGATCGATTGTCGATGGCGTGACACCAAGTGGAAGTTCACCCGGTGTTTGTTTTATACTCGAATATTTTTCTCCAAATTTTGTATTATTAAATTCCATTCCAGATTTATTTATCTCCGCTTTAACATTAACTTTTGTATGCTTTGGATCTGCTACCAATACACTTACTTTTTTTGATTCAAATACAACTTGATTTGGTATTATTTTTAAATTACCACTGGGTGTTGGTTGAAATGGGAATACACGTTTCGTTCCGTTATCAATTTCACTAATGGACTTTTGCGTTGCAGCATGTAATGGCTGAGCCATTAGTTTGATGGTTGTACTATTTATATCAGGTTTACAGCTCTGACATTTTTGCACGTTTTCAGTAATATTAACATTTAGTGGCGTATATTTTTTTCTTGATCGGCGTCGAGTTCCTCGTTGACGAGGTAAAGATGATTTTAGAAAAACATTAGGGCTTTCTTCCTTCCTGATTTTTCATTATTATATTGATTAACACGTTCAAATTTACTTTATTTTAAATACTTGAAATAATTTTTACTCACTTGGATGTCTCAGCGGTTGAAAATTTGAATGAAGGTGATGGGCAAAGTGATGGAAGAGGTGCTGTTACAATTGTGTGCTCTGATTTCGAGGTTCGAATGTGATTTTTTAATGATCTGGATGACAGTTGATAATGCACTTGGTTTGATTTATAATCGTGAGACCAAACAACGACGCTACATTTGCTTTTTGTTTCTCTTGAACACGGCGGTGACGGTGAATTTCTTTCGTGTTTAACTGAAACTGAATTTATTTAGTCAATAATATATATTTTCTTTAAATTAATTTTCATTTGATACGATAATTGTTGGCATACGCGTGTTACTGTGACGTCTTATCGCATCGACGATTCTCGGTGTGGCAATTCGCTCCCTTTTGAAATATAAAATGAAAGGTAATGACAAATTGTAGAGAATAAATTTGAAAATTATGATTGGGCTAATGGAAAGTTTCCTTGAATTATTTTTAATTACCCAAGTTTCCAATTGGACCTGGTGATATCTTGGCTTGTGCCGTCACCACTGGAATACTCTGACTTCGCAAAAGTTACCTGCTGCTGCTGCTGCTGCTGCTGCTGCAGAAAGCAGAAAAATAAAATGAAAAATGTAAATCATTCGAGCAGATGCATTTGATGAAACATTCTCGTTAAAAATTTTTGTCACGAATTAAATTACCTCATTTTTATCTTCAAAATATTTTTGCTTCAATACATCTGAACTGTTATATAATGCGGCACTATTGTCGATAGCTGCCAATATGAATATATACATATATAAATTTTTTATTTTTTTCCACTATTCAAAATTCAATTTTTTTCGCGACACTTACATCACTTACGTAATTTTGAGTTTATTAATTTTCGTCGTGAACGAATGTTACTGAATCGATGATGACTTTTCACCTGATAAACACGAGGATGTAGTAAATCAATATTGGATGATATGCTGTTGGATTCGTCCTCCGAGGATGTCGATTCATAAAAAGTTTTCTTGAAAAATGAAAATGAATACATTTGCATAATCATGTAGTTTGTTTTGTTTTTTTCAATTAAAAAATATAAACTTACGTGACAAGATGTCGGGCGATTTTGCATCATACAATCACCATTCGTTCATAAGAATGAATATTCATGAAATTCAATTATTCATTTATATTGATTAAGAATATCTCGGTATTATTCATTAATTCACACTCATTCGATAAAAAATCAGTATATAATAATTGTTAAAATAAATGTCTTGACATTTAAAGCGACTCGAACATTTGTAAAGAATATTAACGTCTATTAAGAAATGAAGAAGAAGAGTAAAAACGAGGATGAGAGAGCAGAAGAAAAATTCGTTGAAAAAAAAAAAATAAATGACTGACGAATAATGCCAACTTCATTCAAAACATTATACTCAAGTTTTCTATATAAATTATGTAACAATACAATGTTAATGAAGTGAGCAACGGGAATCCAGTATGCATGTATACACATGAACATCTCTATTCACATATATATTAAATATACATATGCATATATATGTTGTTAACAATATTAATCGTGCAAGAAGTTTTGTTTAACCATTAAATTCCTCGTTGTTCACAAAGTGCCTTTGGGACTATACATACTGTAGTTTAAGTGAACCCTCCAAGGTTTGTCACACTGTTAGCATTATTATTACTACCATCAACCAACATAACTTTACAACCATGTAAATCCCTATTCTATGTTACACAATGCATATAAACAACCTCATATAATAAATTTTAATCATAAATACGCAAAAACGCATTTCTATACACACATAAAATATTTTTTTCCATTTTGATTCTCTACTTAACTTTATATTCAAACAAAACTAAAAATTCAGCAACTATATAAGAAGGGAAACAAACCAAGACTAAAAAAAATTTTTTAATTGACGATTCTACTTTGAAAGTTGTAATAAAAACCCGAAGTGGATCCAGAGTCCTTAGATGTATACAATTTTTTATATTATATACTGCAATAGTAAAACCTGCTTGCAATTTACGGAGCGAACGAAAAGAAAAAAAATTTAGATTGAAGAAGAGAAGAAGTGAAAGACGAGATTGTAGGCGGACTTGTTGTATCTACCATGGAATTCAGAGAACAAGTGTACGAGTTATACTAGGCCATGGATGTTGGTGATGGTGGCAGAAGAGAAAAAATAAAGAACGGTGCGTTTAGCAGCGATAGCGAGAAGCTCAGGTTGATCGAGGAAGACAACTGTACTTACACCAACGAAACACACTGAAAGAAAAGTGGTACTTGTGATAGTAGAAGTAGAAGTGGATTTGTGTGTATACAAGACAAGCGACAGAGGTTAAACAGAGTAGAAAGCGGTTGTTGGTAGGTGTGCAATAAAGTTTGGTGATGGCGGCGGTGGCCGTGGAGAACGAAGAGAGGTAGACGAGTAAGAGGAAAAGGTTGAAAAGCGTAAGCGGAGAAGGAACTAACATAGGTATTGTATATACAGTAGTATTTTGTGGGGGCCTTCCAACGCGACTTTACGACGACTATACACGACTGAGGGGAGTGAAAACTTTTGTGTGTGTGTGTGTGTGTGTGTGTAGATGTGTGCCGTTGGCAGGCTGCATCGATCGTCTCTGCGTCCTGGTGACCTCGACCCAATGCCACCCTCTTCCACTCTTGTACGGCGTTTATACCTATATAAACCTATATATACATATATAACTTTCTACACATTTGTTCTCCTCTTCCGCCACTTTTCCCTTTTCTCATTAATTATTTTTTTTCCTTTACATTTATTATTATTATTCATTTATTTTTCGATATATTGTTTCACCAAAATGTCGAATAACCAACATAAGAAGTTCGAAAATTAAAGATTAATTTCAACATGTCCAATGATATTTCTTCATTGATTTTTTTGTTTCTTCTTTGTTTATTACTTTCCCTTTCGTTTTTTTTTTTTTTTTTCGTATCGTTTACGTGTAAGTGGACAAAGAAAGTTGAATAGGTAACTGGCAATTATTCATGAATTGCACATGAGCGTGTCCGCACTCACGTTCGTACACAGAATTGCAAATATTCTGTTTGATTGTACAACAAATTTATATATATACCTACATGAATATATGTATATATATGTATATATATATCTATGTATATGCATGTGTTTTACAAAAAGCGAGGTGTCACGATGAGAAAGCGAAAATGACGATGAGGAGAAAGAAATGAATATATATGTATAACATATGTAAATAGATGACGTATGTGGCAGACGAGGACGTACATTTTCGTCAGTCAAAATTTCATTTCAGCGTTCCACCATCACCAACCACCACCAACACTATACCACCGACTTGTGACATTGTCATTTTATTGTCTTTCGAAGTAGCAAACACAATAAAAATAAAAAATACAAAATAAAAATGTTAAATAAAAATTTATAACAAAAAAAAAAGAATAAAAAAGATAAATGAATGACATGTAAGTGGAATGAAAAAATAGAAATATAATATGTACCATGTACATATATATATATATGTACTCGTGTATATTTTACTATGTGCGTTCTATTTCTCGTCCATTTGTAATACAATGTTGTGGGTGTATAGTGACATACATTATACATAGAGAAAAATGTGAGGACGTGCGCAGTGAAAGAGAGGAAAACCTGGAGAAATATATTTAAATATATATTACACATCCATATTCGCACGCACACAAATATTTATATATTTATCTATATATATATATGAATATATATATGGACATGTGTGTGGAGGAAGAAAGGATTGAGAAAGATGAGAAAAAGGAAAGGAGAGTAAAATTTGCAAACGCTTATAGATGATAGTATACCTATATATCCGAAACGTAAACGCGAGAAGGAGAGGGCGAGATGCGACGACCAAGTACTAAGTGTATGTATAGATATAATAGTAGAAATAGGTTGGATATTACGGAGAGAGAGTGAAGGGATGAAAGGGGGTTGCGTTCGCAAGTTGCCAAGGTTACACCCGCGTCATGACTACCCTGCGGGCGCTCCACTAACCGCCGCTCAGCAACCTCACCCCTCCTGGACCATTTTATCCCCACTTCAACTCTCACATTTCATCGTGCTTTTCTCTCCCTACTTCTCCACTATAAATGCACACACATATATATATATATATATATATATTTGCAGCCCGATGAATGTATCCCTTCTACGACCAACCCGACACACCCCTAATCATTCTTGTTTTCATCTCTCTTTCTGTATATATACCCTACATCTCCTTTTTCGACCTCATATATATACTTGTATGTATATATTGGTTACCCTCTTTTTCTCATTCGTATTCTCTCTCGTACATTTCTATACGTCATTCTCCTCTGTACGCGCTTCTTCCGGCCTCTATATAAACTTTCTTTGGAAGTTGTGCAATAAATCTTATCCGGCCTGCTTCGCTTACTTTTATATACCTGTCTCTTAATTTTTTTTCCATTTATTTTTTTACTTTTCATCGGATTTTTTTTTGTTTTTATCTCACTTGCTTTACTATTTTCCTTATATGCTATCCATTTGCTTTTTTTTTTCTTCCATCATTATTATGAGTTGGCGATGAATCGTGGTTTTCGGTAGATTAACAAATGCGTGGTGGAAACGAAAAAATAATAACTGTTTATTTGAATTATTTAAATTGCACACACAAATGAAGGCATATGCGTATTTCAATTTTGAATATTTGAATATGAATTTATTTTTTACGTCTGTATCGTAAATATTAATCAGATTCTAGAATCTTCTTGCGATATTTCATCTCTGATTAAAAATTATATAATTTTTTAAATAAAAATATAATTCTGTCAAATGTCAAATGGGAACAACATCGATATCTGACAGTGACAAATAACTGGAAGTAAACAATAATAGCCATACACTTTTTCATGAGCGAATACTAATATAATATTAATTTACTTGTATACCGTGCAGATGCAGAATTTCTAATAGGAAAATGTAGAGCTTTTACAACGTTTGTAGAAATTTTTTATATTTTCGTCATATTTTTGTATTTTTAGTGTTCGCATATAATTTTTCATCAACGTGTCAGTACATTTTAGTTCACAGTTACAATTTCTACAGTGTAGTTTTAAGTGTTAATTCCACTCGTTACATTACTCTTAGAAAATGAAAAGTAAAAAAATGCAAGTATCGAACGATGAACCGCGAAGAACCCGATTCAAAATATATAAAGTTTCGTGTATAATTACTGTTATAAATTATTTAACAAAACTAGATTAACATATTGGAATTCATACCCTTTCTCTTTGTTTAAAACGAAGGAAAAGATTCAAATAAGGCTGGTAAAATTTTCTTTGAAGATAAAAATCACGTGTATTGTAAACTTCTTGTTGTTAAACCGGCCCTTAAGAATTCAGTTGGGACACCCATATTGGGCTTGAAAATTTATTCTTTTTTTATTTAGGAACAAATTAGGGGACGGCAAAATTGAAATTCGAATATGACCCAAATAAGAACCACCGTAATATATATATATATATTTATGCTATAAAAAAGCAATTTCACTTTTATATATAATCTCGCGATGACGAATCACATTGCGTTTATTATACATGTAACTATGTCGTTCATTATTCAGCATAGAGGTCGCAACGAAACAAAAATAACAAATATTTTAGTACGACTTCATAATATTTCACATCAATAAAATAATTCAAACCGCAAATTTGTTCATATAAACATTTATTATTTATTTCTTGTTTAAAAATAGCTGAGACAAATATTTCTATTATATTGTACAGAATGAATCACATATTTGAGCGTCAGTGAATTGGAATGATTTGAATATAATTAAATGTGACCCAATCTACAATTATTGAAATTAATCATGAATATCCGGTAATTGGGATCATTGTAATTAATGATTAGTCTAATATATAATTAAGGGCGCGAGTTCATATGCCAATTAGTTACTAGTGACCTGAGGCAATGTGCACACACTATTCTATATATACTAACTGGTCAGCATCTGTACGAGTTAATTTATTATCCTCTATTATCATAAACTTGCACATTCATCGTCATTACCATTGCAATATTCTCAGCTATATATAGGGTAAATGGGGGAGAGTTGCCACATGTCATGTA
Source organism: Galerucella tenella (assembly GCA_910591685.1). Classification (NCBI taxonomy): domain Eukaryota; kingdom Metazoa; phylum Arthropoda; class Insecta; order Coleoptera; family Chrysomelidae; genus Galerucella; species Galerucella tenella. The sequence goes on from CAJUYH010000661.1 coordinate 45,442, forward strand.
TTTGGATGATTACGCGATAAGATAGCCAATAACCGCGTATTCCCGTGATGAGCATCGATCATTTAGTGAACATTTATGAGATCAGAAGTGTTCGTTTTTGAAAATATCACTTGCAATCCTGGAATTTACGAATGTAAGTTTAAATTTCCTTGGCAAAATTTTAAGTACTGTTTTAATGTATGTGATTATTTGCAACGTGGTAGTATTATTTCATATTCGTAAATTTTTTCCAGTATTTTGAGGTTATATTTATAAATGCAACGTCATATTTTGATACGTTTTAAATTTGTGACCTCGATAAGCGAGTGTGGTTCTCGCCCAACAAAAAGAAGAGATACCACATGCTATGTTTTTGAGCTTAGTTTTTCGAAACAATCTTCATTAAATGCTTAAAATGGCTACATATCATTCGCATCGGCTTTGTAATATCTATTTTAGACTAACCTCAAGAGAGAAAACTAAAAATCATATTTTTTTTTAGATATTTCGATATTGCGGCATTTCTCCCACACAACTCCGTGAAATGCCGACTTTAATAAGAAAAATGATTTGTTTGCTATATTTATATTTCCTTAAAATCAAAATTTATTTTCATATTTTGATAAAGTGCATAGTAGTAGCTGCATATTCATTCTTAAACAATACTTAATTCCAAAAAATGCCAAAGACAGCCATTTTCAAAAAGTGTCGCAACTCTCCCGCATTTGCCCGATATCTACATATATGTATATTACTTTTTCTAGTTTCTCATTCATTTCACTCTGTGCTTTTAACAAATTATAAATATGCCAGGGTTTGCCCTTTCATAATTAAACCACTTCAATGTGTTAAAACTTGTTTGACCATTTTCCCATTTAAGCTGAATTTAAAAATCACTTTTCCCGAATTAAAATAAAAGAGCGATATTCCCATTTTATTATTAAACAATGGCGTGAAATGAAATTGTTTTGAGAGGGATTTTTTAATTTGTTTTTTGTTTCTTATTTTTTTTTTTGTCGAATCGCAAGTTATCCCGGTACACGCGATTGCAATAACGTGCCAGACATAGTTTAGCAACATATTGCAAGCAATTTCAGCATCGAACCGGTAGCATATACCACTATCAACCCTTACATACAGCATAGTAATTGAGGTTGTAACAGTAGTAGTATTACTAGTTGTATGCAGTAATTCATATACCCATTAGACCATCGATCGAAGTTAACTCGCTTCAAGTTGTGTAATCTCTCCGGTGAGAGATATTCCTCGATTTATATATTAAAACATATATGTACATATTAATGCCATTTCATACAAGCAATTAAACAAACAAGTAACGTTTTCATTATATTAATTGCTCAACATAGTGGAATGAATTATTTCAACGAAAATGAAGAGTAAAACACGAAGAAATATTAAATCATCAAAGACGTTTATAATTTAATTTTAATGAAACAAGGGCCTGGTGGAAACAAATGAAATATATAAATAAATATATATTCATATTACCTATACAGATAGTTATACATCATATTGCGATAATAACACACATACACATATTATCTACAGGGGTAGACGTGAAGAGGCCGTTGGCGCCGTTATTCGATGCACGACGCCACGGCTACTAATTAAGCAATTAATTAGCCTTTACCTAACTGAACGCATCGTGTCGTCATCATTCATGGCGCGTCGTGGCCCAACTCGAGCGTTTCCTCTTGCTGCATCCTCTCGTGTATCCTTTATATACGCTCAACATCAGCGCACACTTGTCCTGCATATATAAACATACATATATATATATATATATTGGTTCCACCAGTGGAGCACCTTGTTTAGTTTCAACGTGTAATGTTGCTAGCCCTAACAATAGAATCGAATATATTTACGTCTCCTGTCAACAGTCGTCATGATGAACGCGAACTTTATTCAGCAAAATTTCATGAAATTTCACTGTAGACTTTACAAATGTTTTTTATTGGAATAATTGCATGTATGTGTATTTTTAGAATTTATTTGGTGTGATGGATTGCTGGATATTTAAGAGGTGACCGTATGACCTCGGGCCTACGATTTTATTTAGCGTGGGTGTACTACTCATCGTGAAGTAAAGGGTAAATGTGTACACATATGTAAATATGAAAAAACTACTATTTCTTCAAAGGTCAGTGTATAATAAACCAAACACGCGACTATAAACTCACAAAACTTTCAAATCATTCATAATTACGAACAGTAGATATCACTTTGAATAAATCAAATATTTTTATTGTATATTGTATACATTTGCAAATTTTATGTTAAATTTAATGTATTTTGCATGTTTGCAATGGCCTACCGAAAATGTTCTGTTGATTTCATAAAGTTCTTTTATGTAAAATCATGACATACAATTTATGTAAAGCACTCCACACAATGAAAGTGTCGATCGAATAGTTAATTCTATGACAATTTGACAAACACACTGTGTAAGTTCAACATTGCTACATGTTCAATTCACCAAACATGATGTGTTGATTTCGACAGTGACAGTAGAGGAAAATGGTATGAAAATTTTACTTAATAATGAATCATAGTTAATCATTTGTATACAGAATATATATTTAGAAAACATGATTTTAAAGTTTGTAAAAATATTTACAAGCTTTTCACAAAAAGTATTCAGTTATAATTAGGTGGTAGATTCACAATTCAATACCAAACTTCGCAACTTCGCATATTTTCGACAGAGTTCAAATTTATGAAAAAATAGTGTCGTCTCGTGACATTAAATTTTTGTTGATAACTTATCTCTTTCATTTGCACAGCTTTGATGTTAATTTCTTTAATGAGTCATATTTTGAGTTCGTTTGACATTATTTTCAGTCAATGGAATATTTCAACATTCGAAACGACTCAAAACTATATATCAGATCTGTACCATGTCATCATAACATTGAACTGTGTTGCGGATTTAACATAATAAAATTAACAGACCATTTTTTTTACACAGAAAAATGAGATTTTAATTGTGTAGTAGAAATTCGGCAGAAATTTGAAAAGAAATGTATGTATTAGTAATTTTCCTAACAATAATTCAGTAAAATACTGAGAGGAAATAACGTCTATCATTTAGAGTTTTGAAAATTCATAAATGCAGTAACAAATAAGTGAGAAATCAATGATCAATAAATTGATATTACAAACTTTATTTTCAACTTATAATTGCAAGAAGAATTTTTAGTTGTTGTGCCTTAACAAGTGAAAATTGTCAAATAACAATCACAATACAATTGGTAAATGGAATTTTTCACAATGAAAATAGCAACGAAATATTTATCAAAAATAATTTCTGCATCTATGCAAAGTGCATTTGTAATCAGGTAAAAACAGTTGCTGCAGAGACAGTTTAGTTTGCTCTCCAATAAATAGTAGCTCTCGTTATCTGTTTTACAACGGTTATACTATACACGAGAGTTTTAACGATCCGTGAAACTGCAATTTTGTATTGAAGATGTGGAACCATATCGTCACAAAGCACCACTTGTGAAATAGTGAAATGTTATATATAAAGGTATATAAATAAAATAAGAGAGAGTAAGGGACAAACGATATATAAAAAAAAAAAAAAAAAAAAAGAGATGAGATAGATAGTTTCAGTACTGGTTGAAAGCTTTTGAGCGAACGAGTGTCCACAGCCATCGTGTTTTCCACTTTGATTAATCGAACTCCATCAACTTACTTTGCCTGATCGTATCATCAGATGCCATCAGTTTACCAATATCGAATACAGCGAGATAGAGTTGAATAGAGTATAACCTACTTTTCATTCGTTCATTCAAAATTCGAATCACGATCGTTAACGTATTAAAAATGATAAGGAAACATTTTATTCACACGTTTATCCGCAATATAAATTCTTCGAATTTTTGCATTAATAATTCAATCATAAATGATTTAATACTATAAATTTATCCTGAGATATACTATGTCAATTGTGTGTTTATATATGTGAATAAAAATTTACTCTTTTATTCATCGCAAATGTCATTCGTATTCATTTATTCATTTTTCATGTTCGTCCGTTTTTTTTCCATCTATCGTCAGCCTGGCATTTTCATATACATATTCGTATATACGTAACTATAGATTTTGATATGGAAAAAGTGAGCAATAGCACGATGCCTCTGCTAGGAAAGAGGTCTATCGACCCAACTTATATCATCCATTCAATGTCCCAGTTGAGCAATTTCACCGACGTAATGCATCAATTCAATATATTATAATGTTATCACAAATTTAATATCCATCTATTCTTTCAATTGGGATATTGAAATAAATCATTTGGGACATCATTGAACAATTAAATTTTTTTTCATTAGACTCTTCAATCTCCATTGAGTTAAAGTGAAACAAGAAAATTTATGAAACCATACTGAGTGAAAAGTAAATTAAGATTAACATTCAACAAAAATCCATAGAGACATGAAAGAGGGGGGAAAAAATAAATTTACGTAAGGACTAATATGGCTCACGGTTATGGAACGTTACATTATCTTATTCATGTACGAGAATACTGGCGACGTATATAAGATCGACTTGTGGTTCTTATACACCGACGTCTTGGCCAATTTCCATATGCAAAACATCACGAAGAATCTTCATAGCGTCGAGCAAAGTGGAGCGCACGCATATATACCTACCTGTATTGAACACGGTAGATGGTGTGCAAAACTCGACAAGATATGTAACTTTCAAGGGATGCTACAAGTTGAATACGCGACACTAACTTCACTTGGAAGCTTAAACTTTTCCGTTTCCACCGTTTTTTTTTTTTACTTTTTTATTCTTTTCTTCATAGTAATGCAAAGTAAAGTAGACGTCGTCGCGGTAAATTAGTTATTGCATATAAATAAAACTGGCGAATAAAAATAAAAGAATATATCGCTAGTTTATACTCAATGAATGAATATGATAAAAATTGTTTGATTGATGACACTGGAAAAAATACGCGATGGAAAGTAAAATAATTCTTGAAAATTATAGACATTTTGTGTATAGTTCATAAAGTAGGTGAATAATATTACGAAAAAAAAAGAGGGAACTAGTGGGTTTAATAAATAATTGATAAATATTTGAATTAAAAATATAAAGTAAAAACTAAATGAGAAACAGAACAAAAGAAAAGGAAGTAATTACCAACTGCATAAAGAAATTACTGAAAGCTGAAAAGGGTTAGTGAAAGCACAATGAATTTTACTCTCTATTTCTCAAAAAATTCTACGGTATAGTTGATAATTTTAACAAATCTTTAGTGATTAGTTGTATGTGACTGATAGTAATTTTGTATCCTCTGATCCTGGATTCACTGCAGAATCTATAATCTATTCGATATTGTCAAATAAAATATCAACCATCATTTATTGAATTCGTGCTCTTCTTTTTCTTTTTTTTTTTTTTCTTGTAATAAATATCCTATGAAAAATATATGAATGTCAATTCCGGTTAAACTGAACGTTTTATCTAAATGTCACACAGCAATTTTAGAACCTTGCTCAATATAGATTTTTAATGTATGAAATTTCAATTTTTCTCATTCAAAAACTATCGAGATCGTGCAACTTTTTTACATCAATCAATGTGACAGTTTTGCCAATACCGATATTTGTTTTTATCACTTTTCGATGAAACCAGAATCATAAAGAGAAGAAAAAAAAACGTAAATATATGTCTCGATATGCACTTTCAAAATTTGAACGATTCCAATACTTTTCCTATCAATATGCGATGCAAAGTAAAGAAAAGAAAAACAAAAGGGTATTATTTTAATGGAAAAAAATGGATTTTTTTTCTCTGCCAAATGGGGATTGGCGGTTGTGAAGGGGTGGATGCCAGTTTCGAAGGGTGAGCGAGTGCTAGGTCAGGGCAAAACATCTGCGCGTTATAACCCACGCCCTCCTTACAACCAGCCTGTTTCTCATTGGCAACACAGCCAATCGGACGTCACGTTTGAGAGCAATAAAATATACGGAATACAGCCTTGTAACCCTCAACAGAAATAACATTATTCCAACAGTATATAAGCAATACTTCAAAAAATGATTTTTCTCGAAATTAATTCATTCAACTATATCAATATATCCATTTCATTTTTTATATCTTTCTCCGAGAAATATTTTACATTTTCACTTTGCGTTATTATCATGATAATTATTACTTATGATTGCGGCGACGAGAAAAACATTGTGACAACTGCGAAATTTATTTTCATAATTCCTCCAGATAAAAAATAAAAATCTAATAACGTTGACATGTTCGATACGAACAGGAGTGTTTGCCTGTTTAAAACCTGTGGATAACATGTATAATACCTGCGAATTTGAAAACTGCTGATGCGGCGAATTCGTAATTTGAAACCTTTATCGTTCAGACACTGAGAATGAATAATTACGATGACTTATTGACAGACAACTTCCAGTTCGACGAGAAGTATCGTTTTAATACGTCTCTGGACATTTCACTTCAGATATTTTTTCTAAAAAGTTTATGTAGCGCACCATTAAATTCTATTTGCTAAAATCCTAATTGGTTATTAATACTGTCCGCCAAATTTATTTTGACTCAAAGTTACTGTCTGAAATTTGATATTTATCAATGATGAGTTAAATGACATTTAAAGATTATGTCCCACTTATATACTAAAAATGGCTTGATAAATAAATTGAAAATTGAGCAAGAGATAAAGGAAAATACAAAAATTTCAATACGATACTGATTTGAATTTTAATTGTGAATCTGAATATTAGTTTTAAAAATATCCTTTTATAATCGATATTACGAGTGATGAAGGTTTATTTTAGCAATCCGAATTCATGAAATAGAAGTATAAAGTATTGAAATTAATAGATAAAATACATAAATTTAAAAAGTAAAAGTATTGAAATTTCTTAAATTCTGATATTGATCAATATTAAATAATTTGGAGATTTTATGAGAAATATGTGTGCCTCTCACGCATTCCAATACCGTACAGCTAAATTGTTTATTCAAATTCGTATTTTACAAGGCAAAGCATGAATTTCAATAAATTATTGAAATTTTTAATTTCTCAATTTTTAAGATTATGCATTTAGGTATCTTGGATATCCGAATCGACAGTCTATCAGCGTCTAATATGATTCACATAATTTCGAGAATTGGAGATGTAAAAAATGTAGTGTGAATATGATGGAAAATGAACAATCGGAATATCCTATAGACATAGGGCTGGCTCCTGGTGTCATGATAACATCGTTTTAAGTATCCTAGTTGATTATTCGATTGAATATCTTGATGAATAATACTAGGCAGGTATTAATTCTCTTTGTGATCGTCCGTTATAGCAATTGGCGAGATTATACATGCTCTGTGTTCACTTTCCTTCTGCAACAATTGCTGACGTAGATCGGTAATTGAGACCATCGTTGTAATTGCATTTGCCAAGCTCTTGCTCTGGTGTCGAGCACGTACTGAGCGCACTATGTGTTCTCGAATACCAATGAACTGACGGTCTCGTTACAGGCGAAACATTGAGAGAAGTTGAGGGCGCGCATATACATATATGCAATGAACAACAATGAAATCATTCATGGAATAATGCAGAGTACAAAGTTTCGATTCAATTTATTTCTTTTCAACTACATTGGTTTTCAATTTTTATCCCTTATTTATCTCTAATTACTTTATTTTAACTTTCTCATTATATCTATGTTTCAATTTATAATATATTATTTCAATTATAAGTACAACTATTGCAACTGCATGACCATATATGAGTATGATAAAAACATTGTGAAATTTCTCAAGATCCAACGGCTCAGGATTATTGTTTGCAAATGAAACTTGTATATTTTTCGCCAAATCTTGGCGCACCCACTTTTTCAGAATCCCAAATTCCACAAGGCGTTCTGCCAACTTATCTATTTTTTTCAAGTAAACAAAATGATTTTTTACAATATATGTACGCCAATAATAAAATAATGGCATTTTCATAATATGAATATCCCACGAATCATCAATATTTTTATATAATTGTCTTTTTTCGAAAATGGCCTTTTTCACTTTGCCAATTGTATAATCCGCATAACTGCCATCAACTGTACATGCGACATTCCTAAACGTCATCATTGTAATTGCGCATTCTGTTGAATTTATATCAACAATGGATATCGTAGCCAATCGCCTAAGTATATCAATATACGAATTATTTATGATATTGTATTCCCATATTTTTGTCATTAATGTTAAATTACTTTTGTATAACGCTTGCAATGAATTCATGTCATTATGGTACGGTGGCGCAGAGATGTCATGAAGTAATTTACCTTGAAAACTACTGATTAATACGAGCGACCAATAAATCCAAGCGATACAGAATATTCTCTCGGAACTTTTACTACCAATTTTCCCAAAAGTTTGATACAACATTAAACTCAATGTTTTTAATAGTGCGTTACTATCACCTTTGATTGACAAAATAATAAATAGTAAGCACAACGCACCGCAAATGAGTGCCATAGTAATGCCTGAACCTGATTTAAATAGACGATATATTCCTGGTAGTGGCTTATCGCGGGGTACCATTATAACAATTTTTGATCGCCAACGTGGATAAGCATTCTCAACTTTATAATCATTCGTTAATTCCCAATGCATAGAATTACCAAGCATATTTGAACGATCAGTAATAATATCACCAATAACACCATACTTTGTTCCATTTGGTAAGTTAACGACATAACTTAAGAAATCAACAGGGGCTGTTTTTAAATTGATAGTAAAATTCATCCATTCTGCCAATATTTTACAATAATTCACATCCACACCATCGGCCAATTGAGTAAAGTTTTTCAACGTGGCGTGTGGCTGATGCTCATAGATAGAAATTGGGATTGAATGGCCGTAAAGATTCTTCAGCTTATCAGGATATAAAGTATCATTAGATGCAATTTGCAATATTTCACCTCGACTACTATCACTTTTTATCATAAATGGATGGTAACTATAAATATTCGTTGTATTTTTCAATATGTCAAAGTTAATGACAATAACATCGAGACTGTCGTGTTTCCAAAAAGTTTCTAAGACGGCTTTGATATCATCAACATCAGTTGGATCAATAATAAAAATTGCTATTGGCGCTGCTGGATTCCATGCTTCATTATAAAATTTCGTCCACTCATTCGCTCTTATGTTTTTAGATGTTTTGAATACTCCAATAATAAAATGCATCTTGTAACACCATGGAATGTTGTATTGCATTATTTTATCGCTGACATCGCTAAGGATTACTGGATGTGATGTTCTATAACTGTTCAATATATGTGTGGGTACTGTAGCAATTATCTATAAAAAATATTACTGTAAATTTACCGACATTAAGTTGAAATTAAAAATTATTTCACTTACCGCTTGATCTAAGATTAGATTTATTTGCAAATGGGGTTTTGTATTTTTTAAATATCGCTCCATCAACTGATTTATATCATGATGCCACAACTGACTTTGATTTTGTTGAATAGCCATTGGAAGCGCAAACACAACCAAAATGCACATGAATATGAGAAAACATAACACTCGATATATCGTCATGTTCCACTGGTGGTTTTGGTAGAACTACCAATGAATAAAGTTTATTTCGTTCACTATTGCTTCAACTTTACGGACACTGATTCGGTCACGCACAATACCCCATCAATTGCAAATATGATTGATGACGCACTGATGGGCCAGCGTGATTCGTCAATTCGCAATACAATTGATATTATCAGAAGCAGCAACCTGGTATGTCACAGCAGGATTCGCGATGTCATCAGGGATAATAATTTCTTCATATATATGTCGTATAATAAATATTTATGGCAATAAATGTATAGGTGAAAAATTATATTTATTCAATAATGCGCAATTCACAAAATAGATTGAAGATATTATATTGATATGTTTGTTTTTATATAATGAAAAATGATTTCACCAATAAAAGTCATATTTGCTATTATTATACAAATGGCCAAAATTCCAAAAACTCCTTGAAAGTGCGATAGCCGTAAAGTTCCTTCAAATTCTCTTGACAATTTGAATCGTCGGACATGTGCATCAGCCTTCCACTTGTGTACGAAACCATAGCCATATATTTGTAAATAGCCTTCATTAAATTTAGGACAATATGGAAATCCTTTTCTCACAATCAATGTTGAAAAATAGAACTTTTGTGTTTTTATTATATACGGATATTGAATAATCTTTCGGTTATGTCCAATTAATTTTCTATTGTAGGTATCAAGTCCGGAATTCACAATTGGATGAGCACCAATACATGCAACACGCTCACCCTTACCCAATCTTAACATGCAATCATCAAAATTAGGATTGATTTCCGTTCGATGAATTAAGTTTTCGATTGGTATATTAGTTTTCAATGCTTTAAAATGAGTACGATCTAAAATTATTTTCAAATCACTGTTTACTACATCTGCTGGTGTCGTAATAATCTGTGAAGTTGTTCGATCAGTCAATGACTTCGTAATATGAGATTCATGAACAGTAGCTACAATATATATGAAGACAAGCCAACTGAAAAATAATATTCTTTCCGACATTCTATTACTGACTGAACTAATACTTTTTTGTAACAAGAATTGGAAATATGTAGTTAAAATGTTACGTTTATGAACAATAGCTATGTAAAGAGAGAAAAAAGCTACTGAAATTAAAATTGCAACATGCGATATTGGATTGGTATATCGAAACATTCTTGCGATACTCGACAATTCTTTGTCTACTGGAACAACTATTTGCACTTCTACATTTTTCAATGGATATAGAAAATCCAAATATAGATCAGTGGCAAGGTTCAATAATTGTGGATTGCCCAACATTACAGAACGACCCTTAATTATATCACCAACTGGTCCTATGAGTGCACTACTCTGTGTTTTATTGGGTAAGTACTGTGTATAACTGGACAATGGAAGAGGTGAACTCTTGAGAAGAATCGTAAAATTCATGAATGATGAAAAATACTTTAATACTTCTATGTCGGGACCTCGAGCACCTTCCAAAGTTGTATAATTAATTAAATATACCTTAGGTACGGCATGATAGACAGAAATTGGAATTTCATAGCCATAAAGATTTTGGAATTTGTTAGGAAAGAATTTATCCGTTGTTGAATGTTTAATTAGTGTACCACGTCCACGTGATGTCATCATAAATGGATTGTAAGTATATCTAAATATGTCACTGCGTTGCAAACTCGTCATAATTATTGACACATCAATACAATCTATTGACCAAAATTTTTCCAAAACGGTTTGTACAATTTCGGGTACAACAATGTTGGAAATCCAAAAGGCAAATTTTGCTCTAGGTGTCCACAATTTACCAAAAAATTCACGTTGTTTTAATGGTTTTACATGACTAACGTCCGAATATATTCCCACCACTTTCCCAATGGTTGTGCATGATCCAACATGAGTGAGAATTAATTCTTCATTGTTATACAAATAACTCGTTCGTAATTGCATGTATTTAATTAGTAAATAATCTAAGGCAATTTCATCGGCCTGCAATTACACTTCATTCGGTTATACAATAAGAGAAAAATAATAAAATTATGAAAAAATATTAAAATTTTTTGTTACCTTGGGATCTATTATTATATAAAGTGGCGACACAACACGAATATTTTGCAGATGTTTTTCTACTATCGGGTCGAAAAATGTGGGATTACTGAATGCACTGACGATTTCGCGGAGTTTATTACCAACAACACCTTGCACAGTTGTTACTGTGACACATGTAACAATTATAAGTAACAAAGTATGCTTTGCATGTACAACCATCTTCGTGAAAGTTTTGTCACTGAATGAATGGTTTTCTACAGAACACTCATGTAGCGTAATAGAAAATATTGTGACATTTCATATTGTGATGACAAATTAGAAAATTAATTGAATTTGTGAGTTTGGTCGCCACCCTTTTTTTTTGTATGTCATCAATTTTATTTCCTTGATATTATCATTCATTTATCATAAAATACCTGATAAAGTGAAGTGATAATTGTCCTATGAGGGGTGAAAATCAATTCGAGTTGAAACAATAAATGTAGGTTCCAACAATATGAAAAAAATTGTGGAAATCATAATATTCAATTTGATTTATAATTCATAATACATTTTCTTCTTTTTTCTTTGTGAGTCGTTCATGGATATTTGAGTGTTAATTTTAATTCAAATTTAATGAGGAGTGTCAAAGTATCTTTTTGAACTGTGTATTTTCTCTTTGGTCCTTGGTCGACTGCCAGTCTCAGTTAAAAGCTGCCAGCGACAACCACGTGCGACACAACTCAATCTCGAGCCAAATGTAATGAGGCTGTAAGTGAAAAAGACAATTTATAAATTAAAATAAAAAAAGGGGGAATGTTTAAATAAATTTTAACTCAAGTATTCGAATTCTTAACTGTTGAAAATGAAAATGAAGCGAAAAACGAAAGTAATATCATGATAATAATTCGCATTTTAGCAATTGTAAGGGGAATAATTTTGTTAAATTAATTCAACGGATTCTTAACGGTTGAATTGAATCAACGGGTGAATTCGTGCGCGTGCATATTCACTGGGAAATAGATTCTCTTGAGGAGGTAGTAAAGGGATTTATATATTCTTGATACGATGAGATTCAAAATGCAGTCGGAGCATTGTAAATGCTGTAGTTAACTCTCTACCTTCCTAATATTTCATCTAAAATTACAAAATCACGAGCAGATTATACATAGCATACAAAAAAACTTTTAACATTAATGCACCAATCAACCTGTAATAATTCACAAAATATATGAACAAACAAAATTTAATTCATTCAACAGTACTTGGAAAGAAAACAACACTAATGAATATTAGAAACGACAGGTTCAAACGGAAATCAAAAAAATTACATTTGAAGAGAAAACAAATATTTTTCATCAAGGGAGAAAGGATAATTATTGTTTGGAAAGTGAAAAAAAAAAACAACATTTTGCATGAGAGCCAGGCTGTGTTTTTCGCGGTGAAAAGTAAATTACACACTTCGAATAGAATTCGCGCGCGAGACACAGGATAAAAACAAGGGTTGCAAAGGAAAAGAAAAAAAGGAGGAAAATAATAGAAATAAAAAAAATGGAAAAAAAATAAAATAAGAGGAGAAACGAGGTCGTGCCATTGTGGTACACGTGCGTTGTATATATATACAATATACTAGGACTATAGTCATATGCAGTATAGGGACATTGGAAAAAAAGCAAAAAATAACCCACGGGAAACAGGCGTATATGTATATACGAATCTACTTGTAAACTTGTTTCGCTCACAGGTCACCGATAAAAATAAAAGGGAGAAAATGAAAGGAAAAAAAAAAATCGACGAATCAGTATAACTCGGAATGGCGACAAAAAAAAAAGAAGAGTAGAAGAAAAATCTGGACGTCCGAGACCACTAACGAAGCATTGGCTTTCCGATTCAACCGAGAATATTTTTTTCCAACCACTAAAATGAAATAGATAAAAAAAAAATGGAAATATTATCGAATAAAACTCCCTACCACAAGTTACAGTTAAATTGCAAAGTCACAGATTGAAGAACAAAAAAACGTGAATAAATTTCATTAGATGACATTTGTATATTGGTTTCACATCATATTTCCACTGATTGAATAACATCTATAGAAAGAACATTTTCCAATATAGGATTGATCGAATTACAATTTTTCTGGACCATGATCTATTGACGTTAAATCGTTAGTATGAATTCAGATAATCGTAACAAGGCAATAAAAGATGAATTCGTTTCGCCTTCTATAATACGAATGAGACCTTACATGTGGGTTCGTGCATGTGTGTACATGCATATGTGTCTTAGCTTGTATTGTATGAGAAAGCGACGAAAAAAAAAAAAATATTGCAAATGGAAAATAGTAAGAGGGTTGCGGGTTGAAGGGTGGAAGTAGAACGAGACAAAAAGTAGGGGTAGTTTAGCTGGGATGGCCCGGGCATGGCGCGTGCTAGTGGTGGTGGTGGTGGTAGTGGTGCTGGTGCTCCTCTTGATGTCGTTCCGGGATTTGCAGCTACGTTGCCAGGCGACCATTTCCATGACGTCAGATGTGACGTCACAACTATTGCCGCTATCTGTGATTGCACTTGTCGCATCTACCAATATAAAAAATCCATCAACACGCACATTTCTATTTGTTATTAATGTATAAACTTTAGTTGTCCGCTTACATAGAGAAAATTAATGAAGTGACATATCATGATATTGGAACTAAAGTACAGTTAAAATGTATATATATATCCATCAAATAGATTTTTTCCAACTGCATAGTGCATTGTTCACGTGCCAGTATTTCTCTGAAAGTAAATAGAAATTATATCAAACGAGACATTTCTATTTTTTCTTATTTGTAAATAATAAACGTCTCCATCCGTGTGTCTCTTGTGCTCCAAACACATTTTATCGAAATTCTCCCTTTTTCCTCTCTCCTCCTTGATACAATCTATCCCTGACCTTGTCTTTGAGCATATAGCGTGAGGAGAGATCGCACGCTGAGAAAACGCCAGTCGTCCCTTCACGAGCAATCGAGCACATCCATTTGAGTGTATATACTCTTTTCCTCCCTTGCTCTCGCTCACGTTCAACAAATC
>CAJUYH010000661.1:67227-107944 GCA_910591685.1 Galerucella tenella
CCCCCCCTCTTTGGGGCCCCCCCCCCCCCCCCCCCCCTCTACCCCGGCCCCTTATCGCCTCGTTCTCCCTTTTACTATTACAATATTTAACTTTATAGTATATGTAAAATACACGTGGTTTCAAACCGATACTGCGAAAAATACATTATAGAAATACAAAATTATAATCATGTCCAACTGCTTTTTTTTTAGACTTATCTCGTTTATTTTTTCATGAATTATTATATACGTTTTTTACTCAAATATTGTTGGATAGTGACAAGACGAGTATTGCATACGTTTGCAATTGAGGGTGAAAAAAAGATATAGGTATTTGTTGTTATACCACAATTTATATTATCGACAATATAATAGGAAATTCAGTTTTTATGAAGATCGTGCATCTGAAAAATGCATTTGAAAATAGTTGTCTGTTTGCTTGTCTGTCTGTGTTGAATGTGAGTTGCGTGATCTCCAGTTGGAGTGAACTAGAAAATGTTTAAATTTATAGATAATAAGTTGACATGGTGAGGACGATAAATTGCTATGTCACACACAGATTTGACTTCCAGTTTCACTGGAAATGACGTTTATATACACTTTTCAGAAATATTGAAGCACTAAAAATGTTCATCAAAAATCAATCTGAAATAAAATAAATATAACTTCCTTAAAAATCATGGGAATTTATTCAATACCGGTTCTTAAATGTGATCATTATACGCTCTTAAAGTCATTTCATTGTTTCAAAATGTTATTGAAAATTTTACAGAAGTAATTATGGGGTACAGAAAATATTTTTAGTCCATTTTTTTAATTAACAACACCAAAGACAAATGTATCTTGTGCCACTTGGAAAAAATATCTTTCACCTTTATTTCACATCCTCATTCGTTATCGGTATCCCACAATTTTTTCAATTGAATTATAAAGCGTTATAGTAAAAAATTGTCATTGTATTTGTTGAACAATTTATACGATTTAAGATTACCACAAAGTGTAAATCAGGTTAAGTATTATTACATCTAGCCAACGTTTTTTCAATTACCATATATAATATTTAATCTTTTTTTACTTTAAGTAAATAGCAATAGCAAATTTTATTGTTTGAAAGTGTGACTGAATTGAAATGGGAAATATCATTTCGATAATTAATTGTCAATGACATTTGTACTGTGTTTGGCACAAAACAGCATGTCGAGATGCGGGAACTATAGACGCAGACACAACAATTAAACACCCAGGCATATAGACCAAAGAGAGACAGAGACATGGGTGTTCCATTCCAAAAGGTCAAAGACGAAGTAAAATTGGGTAGTTTATGAGAGAACCGAAACAGAAGAGAGGGTAACGCCCACGTTTTGCCGAAGAGAAAAAAAGAGAATTGTGAACGGGAAACTGCGGCGAAAGTCGATTGTTTACGCTGCCAGTTGGCAATATACAATATATATATATATATATGAATGCTCACAAATTTCTTCCTTCTCCCTTCAGCTCTTTCTCACCCTCTCTCACTCCTACATTCGCTTTCTCCCTGAACAATATCCAGACCGTGAATTTTGTGACTATGTAGGCGTGGGCGTGGTAGATGCTCTCGTTTATTTATTTATATTTTTCCCCATTTATTTTTGTTTTATTTTTGTTTCGCTCCAGGACAATTTTATATTTTTACAAACTCCCGACATGATCGAGATGAAAATGATATGGCGTATTTACAATCTTTTTTTTTTCTACTGTTCCAGATAATGAAAATAAACTAAAAAATTGTAAATTTGCATTTTAGCATTGTATAAAAACCGAGAAAATCAATGTTTTTTATCGCTTGAAACGGAAAATAATATGTATTTACTTAAAACATTTGTGAATAAGATAAAAAGTGACGAAACATTCAAATATATCATGTTTTTTCAATGTTGATGAATAAGATTTTACATTTTCACAGAGATGACGAATTCTATGAATGTTTTATTCAAATCAGTCTCGCTATGAGCAGTTTATAAATTCATACAAAATTAAATTAATACATCAATTATAATAGCTACATGTATGAGGGATAAACAAACTCTAGATAATTATGTGTTAATATTAACATTCGAATATTACAATTCTCAGTCTTGATATGCGAAAAGTTCAATTTAAAAGGTAACGTAAAATAATTTGTCACAAATACAAATTGTGATATTGCATCCAAACTGACACTGGTATTTTATCAGAAAACGACATTTTAAAAACCAAATGACACTAAAAATTGTGTATGTTATCTGATCAGTGTCATTTCAACAGTGATAATAATGTTACAAATAACACTCACCATAAATCTACATTAAAGTAATTTCGCACTCTGTATTTTTTGTTTTGTATATATAGGTACATCATATCATCATTTAGCCAAGTTGTGTATAATGTAAATAGCCATTTGATTCGAAGTTCAACCATTCAAGAAAAAATAATTGTGAATAAAAAAATTGTTAATGACAAAAATGAATACATTATTCACATCACGCGATGTCGTAACCAGTTATAAGTATTCAGAGTCATGGCATAACGACCTGCGTCAGGTACATGCCTGTGCAATTTGCTTCCGCTATACAATATAGCTCAGAGGACGAATACGCGGGTTATGTTGGCTTTTCATATCTCACACCGACAAAATTTTCCACTGTAAATTGTTATGATAAAACAGTAATAGAGGGAAAAATATTCGCATGTTGATGGAAAAAAATATGTCAACATGAAAAAATTTATATCTTTGAATGTATGTTTACTTTATTTATATCCAGACAGAAAAATATATGGATACAATGGAAGAGCAATGTTATTGAAAAACAATTATATGATTGATGCATATGTGGGTGTTATTTCACCATCTGTAAGCATTCTATTTAAATTCAACTCAGATTATTTCTCACTGTTAGGTTTAATTTTTTCCAGTTGACATAGCATTTTTACGTGCTTACATATAATATTATTTTTCCTCAAAGTACGAATATTGTTCCTAATAATTATTTCATCATTTAATTGTGGATTTTTGTTCAACTTTTATTGTAAAATTGTTCCCGTGTAAAATTGATTTCACGTAAAATTAAATAACGTTGACCTACTTCAGATAAATCATTCCTAATCTGTAGAATTATTTTTTGTTTTCAAATAGTAAGTCGAAAGTGTGTAACCCTTTTCACTCTTTCTCTCTCTCTCTCTCTTGTGCTCACTTAATTCTTTTCATTAACTTCCTTCAAATACTTTTAAATATAGTTATAAATTTATAATTATATCAAGTCATTGTCGTCTCAATTTTCATTCGAACATTTTAATGATGATATTCATTCATAAGATATATACATGTATCTACTTATTGCATCAGCGCTCGAGTCAATTAATTCTCTGTATATTTATATATCTAACTAAAAGTTACTTGAAAGCAAAGCAATTGTATGTATAGATATAGATACATATTTAATTATAATCAGGACGAGCCTTTCACACGCCTCGAACGAAGTCTTTTGAGCCCATAGCAACTCAATTCAAAGTAATTTACCCTCTCGCACTACCTCTTTCGATTCACTCAGAGTGGTTGTGTGTTGGCAAGTTGCAAAGTATTGACGAACAGCACGACATATATATTCTCAAATTGCACTGCACCACTCTTCATTCTCGATACTAATCCACCCAATCAGTTTTTTTTTTATTCTTCTTTATCATCTCTCGCACTTTATATGTTCTGTGTAGTAACACATACACAGCGCTCTCGTGAAGCTAAGCGGCATTAATCTCAGCTCCAATCGATGATTTATACTCGAGAAAAATTTTTTTCATACTCTCTTTCGCTATTCTTCGTCCTTTCATGTATATACATATACATATACATATATATACTGCTCTCTTGCTCCATAATTCAATTTAAATTATCGACACGAGCCAAGACATTATTAACTTTTTCAATTTGCACTAATACACTTTATCATAATCAAGAGAAAAATTGAAGGATCAACTTCAATTATTTCTAATTCATTGCAGTTGTTTTTTCTATCAATTAGTTACAAATTACAACACTTAAATATTTCATTACGTGTTATTCTATTTATTAAAATGAATAATAAATTTTTCAAATTTTTTATTTTCAAATTTGTATTTACTAAAATCGTTACATTGATAATAAGTTCGATTTTTATAGGGTAATTTGAATAAAAACATATAACTATAATGTATATAAAATTACGTACGTAAAAACATGTAACGTTCAATTATCATAAAACATGTTTGTTAAAATAAGGTTTGCTGGAAGACAAATAGGAAATGATAAAAAAACATGCAAGAAGTGCGTGCAGTTAACCTATTCTAATTCGTTATAATCAGACAAAACGGAATTGATTTATACTAAAAAATTGAAGCTGCAATTTGCATTGAAATTTGTTTACGTTACGGCTGTTGTAGTTAATTGTAATTGTGCTTGACAACTTCAATGCTGTGAATATTCAAAAAGTAATTTGACAACAATTTTCCTATATAATTAAATTATATTTCAAGTTAAAGCACTTGAATTTATATTCAATTATTTTTGGTATTATAAAAACCCCATTCTATTTTCTCTTTTCACATTTCGTTTTTATCAATAGTACTCAATGAATGTAGTGTAATTATTGCTGTTACATGGTAGTATATTAATAATGGCAAGATAATTCGGTCTGTTCTTAGAATATATAAATAAAAATATATTTGACATGTATGTTTTATTATACACAAATATATATAGATATTCCTTGAATAATCAATTTTGATGGTTTGATACAAACATATGTATCGATCATATGTATAATATGACGTTGTATATGTATATTTGGCAGTAGAATTCTGTCGCATCGATAGTCCTGAGCCGATTTGGCGTGCTCGGATTTCGAACAAGTCTCGTTAAATATTGCTGAGTCCGCTGAGAGCCGAGCAAATTCAACGGTACATATATACAGACACAGGAGTTACACACACACAGTGCCCACTCATATATATATATATATATTACGTATAGCACTCCCACGGGACACATGCATGCCTGCGCGTCATCATCATCCCCTGACCCAAATTCCACAGTAGGAAGGAAAAAAATTCCTTACGAGCATTTGGAGAATTAATTTATAGAATTTAATACGTCGAACTTTTTTTTTATGGATAAAAAACGTTTCAATAAATCATATTATTCAATGGATAAATTATAATTTATTAAATGTTTTTTTATTATTTGTATTACGGGGAGAAAAATTTACATTGAAAATATCTATGTTAAAACTGGAATGGCAAATCATCGTACTCACAAGTTGATAAAAAACTTAAGTTAACACGCAATTAATGGCCGCGTATAATATTCGATAACTATTTTTACATTTGTAAATTTTAGTGTGGTATTGTGTGAGTATAGGGTTTGGTACAGACTTGGCACGCACAACATCAATAGCGTAAATACCAGTAATAATTATATGCGTGTATCCAATCGTGTAAGGAAAAAATAGACTGAACAAAAACTGACCAAAATATATTTTTAATTTTAATGAACACAATTAAATATAGCATTGAAGTGCTTCGATGATTATTTGGAAAAGGCGAATTCTTGGTGAACCACAGTTGAAATATTTATAAAATTGAAGTCGTCAAACGCAATTACAATCAATTAACAAATCAGTAACATAAATAAATTTGAATGTAAATAACACCTCGAATTATTTATAGCAACTCAATGCCACTTGTTTTACCCTAAACAATCAGTAAAATTCGCGGGTACAAAATTAAAATTCATATTTTTTGTCTAACGTCTTTAGATACACTGCGATAGGTATTGATGAATTATCAGTGATGGTAAAGTTTTCTATAGGATTATAGCACAGAATTACATAATTTATATACATACATATACGTGTGTATATAGATGTCGCAGTGATATAGCAAAATGTATCATTTGATCAAATTCCTCAACTGTTTTTAGTGGAAAGATGGAATGAACAAATAAATACTCACAACGCTCGATGCCAGAAACCAATAACGTGTTTTGATAAAAATTAATCAACATTATTTTTTATTAATTGCATTCACTAAAAATGTTTGAAATTTAACTGATAATATCTTTTTTGTTTCTAAAAAATATCACTGTAATTGTTTCTTTTATCCATTAGTTATGAATAAATAAATAATACTTTAAATATCTCCACAATATTATCACATATTTTACTGAAACAGTTTAGGGATTTGATCAAATTTCACATTTCGTTATTTCAAAGCGTCATACACACTGTAGAAATATTCAAAACGCGTGATTGTATATTAGCCGTAAAGTTGCGAGCAATGCGCCAGTGGCATGCAATATTATCCCTGTCTTTCTACCCGCAATTTCTATACGTATATCTCTCTCGAAAATTCAACTGAATAATACCTATAAGTTGTTCATCTATATATACCCGTATGTAACCATATGTATATAAATTATTCCGTAATACTCATTGCACATATTCCAATGTTTACTTTCCTTCACACAATATATCTGTCTCAATGGGAAATAAAATTTTCAGAACATTAAAAAACATTTTATAGTATCGACTTCACATAACAATATTATTAAAATTTTTATGATTTTTCTCTAGCAATTTAATTCGTATGAACCGGATTAAAATGGTAGAATGGAGATATCTTGATAAGAAATTTTTATATGATTCATGTGATGTAGAATATTCCAATATTTATCCCACTCTTAAATAAAAAAAAAAAAAGTTTATATAACTATGGAATGTCTGAGAAAAGCGATGGTGCGGCGCATATTGGTAATGTTTCACACAGATGAATTGAACTCGGGTGGCTGCGAATAAAAAAGAGAATTTCAAATATTATATGCACGTGGTTAAAAGGAGTGGGTTCGTCGGTTGATTGGTTGGTTTGGTTATATAGCGCTGGTTTGATGGTTTTCCAACCGCAAACTGGACCAATTACCGCGCACTTCATCGACCCAATACACTCCACTGTCTCTCTGGAGAATGACCAAGTATACTTTATACTGCAATGCAGTTCTCTATTCCCTATATCAATTCATTTGTCCCTTTTATTCCGTTTCTTCAACTTCATTTTCTTCTTTTCATCTTTTCTATTTTTACTTTTTCACTTCATCTCACTTTATATCTTTGCCTTTTATACGCTTGTGCAACGTCACTGTCGCATACATTTATATTTCAACCATTCCCATCCAGTTCACTTTACCTTTGGATTCATTTCACACCCTTTTAACTCTCTTGTCGTCATTGTCGCACCACCACTGTTGCCGCCACTGCTTTCACCTACATGCAGTCCGAACTATTAACTTATTTTCTTTCATTCTTATTTTATTCCCGCTGTGCACCGACACAAGAATTATCCGTGAGAAAGTGCTTTGTGTTGCACTCCATTTTTATTTAATTCACATAAATTTATTTGATAAGGAAATTATTAATTTAATTTATAATTGCTATATTTTATCGGGTCGTTGTCATTTCCTGTATTTTTATAAGGAGATTTATATAAAAATGTATGAATTGGGAGGGTGTGATTGTCAACTTGCAAGTGAAGAAGATGAATGAGATATCGCAGAGAGTCGGGAATAGATTGACGACATTGTGCGGTCGATGTGGAATAGTGTTTCGGTACAGAAAAAAATACCACCAAAAAATAAACAGAGAGAAAAAAAAAAACAATGAATCACACGCAAAACAATCGTTGTTGTTTTTTATTTTATTTTTTTTTCTTCCATACCCAAAACGAGACCAGATGCGATGGTGAAACTAATTAATCAATATACAGTGTCGAACCTTTTATTATTTTATTTTATTGTTTTTTTTTATTTTTTTATTTTTTTTTCATTTATTTCGATTTATCCGAAAAATGTCAGGTGTTCAATTTTACCTTGAAATTTATTTATCTCCCGTTTTTTATTAATTTTTTTTCTTTCCATTTCTTCTATTTTGATGACATGACAGTTTTTTCGGCAAATTCGAAAAGAAGATTGAAATTCGATTATTCATCAGGCCTTGAAATATTTCATGACGCTCGGAAATTATTATGTTTGCACGTACCATCCGTTCACAGTACACGCACATGCTACGATGTCCATCCATTCATCTGGGACATTTTGAATGTGTATACACACACTCTTCCCAACTTTATTCGTCTGTCTTTTTCTCTTTTCTCCTCTCACTCACTATCTTTCTTTCGCCCTCTCTCTCTTCTTCTTTTGCCTTGTGCATGCGAGAATAGAATCGGTCATTGCGCAATGCAAACGTATTGCGTACAGGAGGACGCGCGTTCTCGGCCGTATTAGCACTCGTCTCAACGATCTATTTTTGGATGCTCAAAAGTTTCATGAAGAGTATGTGACTGAAGAATGTGACATTACACGTTGTTATGCAGCTGTTGTATTTTTCTTTTTCATAATCAACGTTGAATAAATTATGGGTAATACTTTTGTTACTTTTCATCTATTTTTTTGTTTAGAATGAAAATCAGAATGAAAAAATATGTATGAGAAGACCGGGGAAAACTGGACCTATTAAACAACACCAGTTTTTATAACGATCATTTTTTTACTAATATATTCATCGAAACCGACAGTCAGTAGATATCCCATCAATGCTGAAGTCGCTGTTGAAAGATTACAAAATAGTAGCAAAATGAAACAGTCTGACAAATGGAATAAATTTAGACAAGTTGTGAACTTGTCCGGTATTTTCCATCATATTGATTAATTAATTAATTAACCAAGTTATTTATTTATGTGAATGCACGTGATGAAGAGTGAGCAAATCATTAACAAGTCAATTTTCCAAATATAAAAGTAATTTTTAATTGTTTTTTTTCCAATGGATAATTTTACTACGGTCCCCCTTTCTCCAATGATGCATCAGTTTTATAGGTGTTCCACTTTGCCCCGGTCTCTCTACTATAAATATTAATATACTAAAAATATGAAGAAACAATTTGTCAATCGCGAGAAATAAAAACAATGAAATTCAAATAATTTGTTAACATGCAATGAATTTATGAATCATTGCCCGATTTATATAGCAAAATATTGGGCAAGAATGTCAATTGAATTTTCTTTCGTTTATTCATGTGATGATAATGATAATGAAATAGTAAATTTGACCAAAATACAATTATTGAAAATTCCCGTAAAGTGTATATATGTAATCCTAAAATAATCTATGTGCCATTTTCCATTATCGAATTCGGTTGATTATTCGATTAACTATGTGACCAATGGATCGAATGGTTTATTGGTTATTGTTTTAATTAACTCACCAACCGAATAATCTGATGCAAAATTGTCTCATATTTTTTTTTTCTTCCTCTTCGTTTCCCTATTCAAATGAGCACATGTATCAATGGTAAAAGTCAATAAATTCTCATGCCAGTAGTGCTCATCAGTAAATTGAAAAATAATAATCAATAAAAACGGAAAACAAGCAGGAAAACATTGAATATTACAATAAATTATTATTAAATTAATACCTAAGAGACTTCCACATTGAAATGTCAATATTTGCGTATGTGTGAATTACATTAACAAATTAACATAGCTTTCAATCTGATGAACTATTCTCGATTGCAATCAAAACATATGCCATGAAAATTTGAATATAATTTGGAAAATCTATTGGAGTCGAATAAATATTCTTTTGCAAGAATCTCCAAAATACCATAAAAATAACATGAATATTTACATGGTTGTAAAAAGAAAAAAAAAGACACGCTATGAAACTACGCAGGAGCTAAATTGCGTGACGCATATTTTCTCGCAGTCGACTCATCGTATTTATAAATAGAACATCCAAAAATTCTCCGTAACAAAATATACGGGTGAATTCGCAAATGTATGTATATCATTGAGTGCACGCTATTACTTGACACTAAATATATGCATACATAAACACATACATATATCCTTTCCATAAATATACAGATACGCCACTGCTATCATGTTTTATACTGGTTTTATGCACATTGAGGACTATGGTGATAAAGCACGAATAAGTGGACAAATAATCTATTTGCAAATTTAAAGAATATTTTTTTTCTTTTCACAATGTCTTTCAGATATTAGGTTAAATTTAGTTTGTAAACGACATATCAATACGTTTTCTACATAATAGTTAGGTAATAGATTTTGCGGAAAAAAATGCGTCGAATTTTTCCCTTTTTTCAAATATTTATATATATATATATATAGAAATACAAATATCACTTTTAACCCCTCGAGAAATTTCAAAAGCTCTTGGTGGATCAAGCGTTTTGGCAATAGGGGACGACAAATTCAACGACCCAGGGCTTCATTATTTTCAGCTACAAAATTTATCCAAGTAATGTTACGACGTAATGGTCCTTGATAGGAGCAAGAAAGTGAGAGTGGTAGTGATGGTGATAGTGAGAGTAAGACTAAAAAAGAAAGGGAAAGACGGAAGGGGATGGTGTAACCTAACGAGGTAGATATAACATTATCTACTTTCATGATTTGCTTTTTTTATTTTTTTTTTTTATTTACTTGAATCGTCTGAGATAATACATTGAGAAAAGTGAATAGAAATTGTTATTAAAACAAATGAAAATCGAATTTCGTTATAAGCATTTATTGCACAACCCAAAATATTCTTTAATTATTTAGAGAACAATTGCTTTTGAGAAAATGAATGATTATCAGATATTTTACTGTACTTGTGGCACAATTTCGATGTAATTCTTAGGAACTCATGTTCCTAATTGTTTTTAACTATGTTTGATGTGCATATCAATTATTATTTTTTCTATTCTATTAAGATATGACTCATATAATGCACAAATAAAATAATATATAAAGAAAAAATGCAATACTTTTTAGCTTTACACAGCATTCGTTAATATACACATTTTTCACATTTTGTATTTCATTAACGTTCGAGTAGCAATTCTGATTACTATTCACTAATATCAATGTTCAATATATCTTTTTATCTATGAAAATATAATTACAATCCCAAATTTAATATATATATATACTTGGTTTTTTATCATCACATTGAAAGAGTTTGAGGAAAGAAAAAATGAGTTTGTTAAATAAATATCTGTGACAATATATCTCATTACTTTCTGACGTTTTCCAATGGCGCGCAAGAAGTCGTGTAACAGTCAAATAAAATAGTATATAAAATAGTTGAAGAAGGAAAAGAAGGTGCAGCATATATATATATATATATATATATATATATTCATATGTGCTTTTAAGATATGGAGATAAAGTAATGGGGATGTGAACGACAATCTCAACAGCATTTGTGAATTAATCGCACAGCGAAAGAGAAAAAATACAAATTCTCACTATGTATTGATTTAAAAAATTTACACACATTCTATTTTTTTTCATACCTTTTCGATTCACTAATTCAGAAAAACAGTAAAAAAAAAATCACACATTTTATCTTAATGTGTGCAAATGCATTTTAGCTGACTGTGCTGACTGTGTCGCGTTGAGGGGTAGTAAAACATTCTCGAAGGATTTAAAGATCCGTTGAGCTTTATATTCCCAAGACGCTTTAGTGCGTGAACAGATGAGCGAATAGAAATAAAATGGAAAATGAAACGAAAAAAAAATAATCCATAAACACATTAAGTTGGAGCTCAAAAGATGATAAAGAGAATGGTGATCGCTTAACATCTGTGTGGTCCTTTTATTGTCAACTGGATGCTACAAAAATATTTATGCTCGTCTATACATATCTTGAATGTTCCTTTTATTTCTTTAAAATTGTTGTGTTTGTCACGAATGTATTAGAAATGAAAAATAAAAAAATATATAATTTATTTTCTATACGCACCATCTCTTTCAATTCCCATCGGCGTATATAAATTCCCATTTCATACAGATACATGATATATACATAGAAATCTGCATACTGTACAAAAATTTTATGTATTATAAACATTATACAGAAAATTAATAAACTCTCTCCTTACTCTCCCCAGATATATACAATATATACATATATGTATAAGAACTTATGAGATTGCATTTCTCGTGTCATTTGCCCTGACATTTATTCACCTAACACATACCAACATCATCAACAGCGCCCGCAATATCTTCTTTATGTAAATCATCCTGGGTGGTATCATCGTTGAGTGAGTCTCGACGAGTAACATGAACGAGAAAAATAAAATACAAATAAAAAACGAAATTGAATATTCAATTTTCTTCAAGGTGACTCACATCATATTGAATGCAAAAAAGAAAAAGAATATTAATCAAAAGTGATACTATTGTTGTATATGAATAAATAGAAGCGTATAAAATAAAGAAAAAAATATAAAAAGATTATTTTCACTCTGTGATTTGCAGGAAAAATGGCATTACCAGAGAAAGTGTACTTGCAAAAAGTGTCTGTCACACGCGTCAAGTAGTAAATATTCGCCTGGCTCAGCTTCTATGCATGTCTCTATATGTAAATTACTCGTGGAATTGAGTGACACGCGCACGACATGGCGGATATTTTCCATTTCTTCTCCAATGTACATTCTGATGTTATCACATCGCAGAGTACTCATCAACACATCAACATTACCGTCAACACTCTCCACACACGTGCATAATTTATTCTCATATACATGTCCTCTATTTAATAAATAAATAAATAAATAAATAAATACATGTATGTTTGTATATATAGGTAGGTTTCTCATACAATGACATTGAAAATTTTCTCATCGCATATACCAGTGCAGTAAAGTCAATTTAAATATTTATGAGAATTTTAACCAATTGTTTCCACCCCAACTTTCTTTGCAATGTTGCAACATCTGTTATCATACCAGCATTTATATATACAAGCAAAATATAAGGCAAAAAGGCAAATGAAAAAAAGCAATGGGAGAAGTGTAGTTAATAATTTATGGCTATACTAATGTCGCAAATATTCCACTATTCTTATTTTAAAATCGATTGAAAAAATAACAAAATTTTCCACTCCAATGGGATACATTCATTTAACTACTAATAAATTATTCGCATTATTTATTTGGTTTATACTTCAAAATGTATTGATACAATTTAACTTGAATTTATTCATTCATATTTCTCTACGTGTATGAACGAACAAATAGATGTATAAATACATAAATCAAATTGTTCAATAATACTTGAATAAATATAGATAAAAAGATGTCGCAGCATTTGTTGATCGATATTACATAGATTTTTAGGTAAAAAATCATGTTCAAATATTTTTTATTCCGTTTTTTTTTTACTGTAAAGATAAATGACACATGGAAACCTACATTGTTATTTCATATATATTTATAAGAAGAAGAGCGGAAAGAGGTAGTTAAAGACATATATACAAGATAGTATAAAATTATCATCGCTAAATTACCATAAGGCTCATTGACCGTTTATTCTCGATGCACACGTGTACTCGTGGATACATATATATCTATATATACATGGTACACATATCACGTGTTGTATTTATGATCGAGTGTCCCGCAATGATGATCAGTGTACCTTTCAGTTGCATGGCACGCCTATTTTAGCCTCGACCTTTATATCAATTTCACGCTCCGGCGCACACAAATGTTACATTGTTATATTTTTATATTTTTTACATATGATACACAAGGCATGACAAAAATCACGTGTGCGTGTATGCGTATGTTAACCAACCACATATCCTATACCTATAATACTACTATCTGCATCATATTAAATCAATGATTAATGGGAAAATGAATAGAAAGAATAAAAAATAACGATGAAAAAAGAAAAATTAAATTTTTATATTGTCATACTTTTTTTCTTTTTTTTTTTTTCAATGGAACACACAGCTTTCATTATATCTCTATTGTTATTTTATTGCATCAAAAGACTCAAGTATATTTTAAAATTTTTTTATTTGTCGACAAGTTTTTAAGTTAATAAGTAAAAGCCCGGAATAGTTGAAACGACAAGACGCACACACACACACACACACACGCACATATATATATATATATATACAGAAATGAGGAAGCATCAGTTGTGAGATCGAGTATAGGTTATAGTCACGCGAGATGCGCCAAGCAAAAGAAAGATGCAATGACATGAGAGAGAGAAAATAGGAAACGATGACAAAGAAAAGGAAAGAACAAACAGCAAAGTCTCTCTTCGAGAATTATATCCTTGGATAATGTTGCCATGGTGATTGCGGGGTGTAACAGAATGGAACATGACCATCTCGCACTTCACGGGTATATAAAAATTACTGTAGGTATACGTATTCATAGTAGGTAGAGTGGATTGCACTACTCGCGAAGCGGCAATCATAACTTTCAATTATTGGCGAAACCGTTGCACACAGAAAAGAGAAAAGTGAGTGTAGTGGTGATGGTGGTTGTTCGGGCGCTCTTTCATCATCTCGATAACATCTCAGCGAGCAAGAAGCGAGCTTCTGTAACGCCTCTTCCAATCTCATAACTCCCTCTGACTCCCAGATTTTTTTTCTCAACTCTTCTATCCGCATTATATATCCTATACATATAGCTACACTTCTCTTCAACTCGATTATATATTTTTCATTTGCATTTTATTTTCCTCTTATTTATTTTCATTCCTTTTATACTACTGCTATACCCATGTATACTCCTTTGTATTATAACCATCTTATCCGACAAAACTCACTCGCTCGCTCTGCGCTCATGCACTTTCTCTCAATTCATATATATTTTTTTATTCTCACTTCATTTTTTTTTTATATTTTTTCACTCTCTTTCACTGCTCTCTGTCTCTATTGTTAGTTCACTTTTTTTCTTTCTATTATTTTCTTCTTTTCTATTTATGTTCAACCGCATTTCACGCAAGTCGCGCACTGAGACTTCCGGGAAATCCATGCGGAATTATCGGAAGATTTGCAAATGGCAATAAATTTATTCGGTCGATTTGAATGCCCGGAAATTGTCGTTTGGGATCACGCCGAGATGTGGTTATATTCACCGGAGTAAGTATATATATTACTTTGCTATTGAAAGGCCATATATGTATACATATATAAGTATGTACGAGAATATATACACACAGTATAAATGTATATATATATAAACGATCGATTATCATGTGTCTATACTGTAAACATCAATCGGTAACGAGGCAGTGTATTCGCACATTTCTCAGACAGACGTCCTATATGTGTATATGTTTGTGCATACATACATACATATACTGTAATCTCCTAAGCGTTTCTCGAATTCGTGCCTGTGCGATTCACATCAAGATTAGTTGCATTCGCGGAATCGCAATTTCCAATTTCCACTAGAGAATCATTGAATTGGAACAATGAATTTATTATCAAACTCCATTGTATACATTACTATACATATATATATATATATATATATGTGTACTCATGATTTATTGAATATACCTGTTTTCACTTTATTTCAATGAATTATGTGAGTATCATTTGGATTAATTCGTTCACGTTAATTATATAGTAGGCATTCTACGTATATACTGTTCATTGTAACAATTACACGTACATACATTTAAATTAATTTTGTTCACGATATATTTTAATGAATAATTATTTAGATATTTTCAATTGAGATAAATCATTTAATGTTTTTTATATACTCAAACTTAATAAGAACTTCGTGTGTCGTAAATTTTACAGCACAAATAAAAATAATAAAATAATTTAAAAAAATATTGAAATGAAAAGATTGAGGAAAGGATAGGATTTTATTTCACTAAATACAACAAATATTATGTTCAAATGTCTTATTTGTATAATTATATGTGCAAATTATTGTCATATAAAATTACAATGAACTAACATTTAAATGCTCATCATTTGTTCAATTATTGCAAATCAATTTCTCTCTGTTTTACTATAACCATCAAGAATTGTGAAGCAGGGAGAATTTATTGAATGCAGATGAGTAAATTCACTATATAATTTGAGTAAGACGGAAAATATAATGGAATTGTTTATTGATTTTTACTCTGAATTTAAACGCCGCTTAATAATGGGCTTACAGAGATCTTGAGGGTGGCTAACGATCCATGATATTTGTACCATTTCAAAAAATAAAATTGCATGACAAAAAACGATGATTCATCAGTAAACAGTTTCGAAAAATTCATATCATAAATTGGCGGAATAGAAAAGTATACGTTATAGATAATTCTTAATTTACACGAAATAATTTATATCATATAATCGAACGCACTGACCCGGGAACTGTAATCCTCCTGGTATTGTTTCGAATGCTGCGTTCATTTTAAATTTATTGCGCGCCGGGATGAACACGAACCGTGAACAAGAGAGTGTGTATGTGTGTTGCTCACGTTATGTATAAGTGTAATATATCTGTTTATTTGACTTTTCCGCTCCCTCGGCTTGTACAAATAATGTTTCTATATCTAGTTATGACTACTACAATACCTATAAAGACACACGCGCATGCGTGCACGTACACTCATATACACATGCATGAATATTAAGTAATTTAATCGTTATTCAGTTGCAACTAATAGTAAGAATTAATACTGGATATAATCCTTAATTTATCCATTCAGTTCGACGAATTATAAATGAAAATTATTTCATTCTAAATCTTCATGTCATAAACATGTATTTCTCGATAATAAAATTTATTGTTATCTAAATAACCTCATCTCCATTTTCTTCTTGAAAGGAACGGTCAGTGTTATATGTAACAATTCTAAGCGTGAACACACAAAACAAAAGTGAATAAGTAAATAAATCAGTAGTAAGTGACGGCCAATCAACTCATAATTATTCAACTATTTCCGAAAATTTCTCAACATCTTATATGTATATATGTGTGTGCATGGCTGTGGTTGGGTATGTAATGTATATATACATTAACAAAGTCCAGAGAAGCCGACATTTTCTTTCATTTCGCACCAATGCCGAATAATTACACAACTTCACTCAAGTACAACACAACGTCCTACTTTCATCAGAAATAAATGTTTATTGGTCATCATCCAATTAAGTCAAGAATATAAAAATGCTATAGTCATTGTGATTGCTATTAAAATTACTATTGACTGATTATTGTCATTGTATTTTATGTATTTTATATATTCTGTAAATACTTGTATGTATTTTCACAATTCATAAGTTTGTTCAATACTAAGAATAGGTTATTTTTAGATACGCAAATGACGATAGTAGACATAAATAATAAAAAAAATGGAAAAAAAAAAAGAATTTTATCACATAACAATTGTTGACGTCAATTTTACGACATGAAGTCTCTAATATTGTGTAATGTATTGTAGTGTATATTGGTGAAAAGTTTCATGTCAAAGTCACGGTTGGCTCACGCATGCGGCCGTCGTTGCATGCCAACAAAATAAGAAGGGAGAAAAATAAAGAATATGAAAAAGATGAGACGAAAAAGCAACGAGTCATTTTTGGCGCGCGCCAAATATGTTTTTCTCAACAGACACGGCTGACTAACACAATGTACCATAATCGTAAATTGTGTGAATATATTCAGTGATAAAAATATAATAAATAATATAAAAGTTTAAAGTCATCGTAGAGTTACACCAAATACAATTCATCATGTGGGTTTGAAAATGTCACTATGAAATGTAAAGTACAATGAGCAGGTGAATCATCAGCTACCGTGATTAAAAATATCTTGCATTATCTTGCCAAAATAATCATACATATTTCAATACAATATAAATAATTTCCATGTTACAAATTTTGGTTTTCGCATTATCGCAACTGCAATCAATTATATAGTGAAACCAATGAAACTGGTTTGCAATTAAAGATTCAAGGTACGCTATTCAATTTACAAAAATTTTATGGATGATTTAATAAGTTTCAGCGGACATGATTATCAAATTGAAGCATTCAAATATTACATTCAATTACAATATAAATCAAACAAAATCATTCATATACTTTGATTAGTTTTTTTTTCTTTTTAGATTTGTTTGATGAAAACTGGTAAACAAAGATATTGGTATTCATCTTTTTATGAAGAGGCATTTTACCAATCGCATTGTTCTCACTGCTGCGCTGTCCTAATTAGTTATTGCCGCACATGAATGAAACCCACCATGGACAAGTAACGGGTCCCATAATGCGATGATAAATGTGAAAGAGGCAACATTTATCTAAATTCACGTTACATACGCACGCACGTTCATATTTTTATTTAACTCATATTTGTGAGCTCTAATAAATTTTTCCCCCTATTACATTTCAAAAAAAATCAAATAATATATTTTGAAAGTTTAATAATGAAAAAAGTATTTTTTTAAAAGGGAAAAATATTAACTTTTTGTAAATATGTACAATAATTGACTTTGTTTTTTTTTTTTTCCTTTTTTTTTTCATTTGTGATATTGTGTGTAAATAAAAAGAAAGCGCAACGGCGACATTTCAATTGGCAACTTCTATTTCCAGAGCATGACCTCGCCTTATGAGTATATATGAGCAGAGGTATATATTCGCGACGAACTTGATTACTGAAACGACGCTAATATATAAGGGGAAAAATATTGTGCGTAGTTTAAGTGTCATGACAGAGTGACCTCGAGACACCTATAACTATATATGTATATATATATATATATATATTTGTATATATACACATACATCTACATATATATGTTTACTGTATTCTAGCAATTTAATTGTTTACATTACTATGTATGTGCATTGCAACTAACAATGCAGTAATAATAGGATTGTCATAATTTAATCGTTGAAAATATCATGAATCACGTATAAAAATAAATATAAATTTATTTATTTAAAATGCGTATATATATATATATAAAATTTTCTGACGTGACGTTTTCATGTTATTTAATTACACCAAAATCTATTTTTGTATATAACGTGTGATAAATTTCATTCAATATGACGTGACATGTTAAGTAGGTTTCTGCAAAACAAATTGTTTTATGACTATTTAATTGGTGAAATTACTTCATATGTATTCTACAATGCATTCACTTCTTTATTTCAATTGTTTAATTATAATTTGATATAAATATATTCTAATCGCTGTTTAGAAGTAAATTTTTCAATGAATAGATACGCTATGGAAATATGAAAATGTGTCATACACAAAATCTTTGGTCAAAATATAGGAGATTGAAAAAAATCCTTTTTGTATGCAAGTTCTTATGTTATCTCTTGCATTCAATCTATTTCGTAGTATGGTGTAAAGGTATAGTTAAATCGTTAACCCTGTATTGATTTTATTACGCATATAACACCGGTGATTACGCTACAATTGTCAATATTCTTATGATCTCTTTATGAATCGCATTTCGAATATTAATAACTATGCAATTGACAAATGCCATTACAACCAATTAAAAAATCAGAAATTCGATGATATTTAAATTCAGTTCGCAACTTTAATTTATTATTACAAATCAATGTTATTTATTTCGTCATAGTGAATTAGAATTATGGAAAACCGGTGATATTGCAATTAACAATAATTTTTAAATGATACAATATATGCATATATATATATTCCAAGTTATTTCAATAAATCAGGGAAATGAAAATAATGTTGTCTGCATTTTTGTTTTAGTTCAAGAAAATGAATTTATGTACATATATTACTTATAAGTATGACGACAATCCACATTTTGGAAAAAAAAAAAAAAAGAAAGAAAACAATTGGCTCTATTTGGATCCGATTGTCCTCATCGTTCATATAACACAATTTTTTTAATTCATAAAATATATCCACTCTGTTTACAATTACCATTCCATACTCACACGAGTTTCAATGAAAACGCAAATGAGAATGTGCGACAAGAGATATATTTAGATTTGTTTATCCGTATTTAAGTGTCAAACAGAATATTTTACATTACATTGAAAGTACGGGTTGGTGTGAGAGATTGTTCTGCGACAACGCAAGGCCACGATAAATCTTCTACACAATAGAAAAAAAAAAGAAATCAAAAAGTTTTTGTATTGATTTTTATTTATATATCTAAAGAAAATAAGTATATTAAGTTTGATCGGACAATATGTTTATACAAATTATGCACATTGCCTATATTGTGATTATGAAATTTTTCAATACAGATATAAAACTATTTATATTGTATAGTGACATACGACAAATATATAGATATTGACAAAGGGGACAACGCATTAATATCAAATGACATAACTCGACGCCAGGGCCACTGTCTGGTTGACCTGTGGGTGAAAGGTGTTCGGTTTTTGCTCAACACAATCACTCGCTGAATTATCAGATTATATTAAATCCTTATTAACATCTCAGACTACAATCATTCAGTTTTTTTCCTTTCATTTTTTACTTTCAACCACATTGTAATAAGAAAAGTATTGGAATCGTACGACATTCAAAAGTGAATATTGAAGCTCATCTTCATATTTTCAATCATCTTTTATTTATAAGGCACTAATGGAAATAAATATTGGTATCATTATATTAAATATCACATTACTAAATATAGAAAAAAATTATTCTTTACCATTATAATGCCTTTCAAAAAGGCTGTTTTGCATTCACTTCCGAACATTTATTTTGAAAATGCTCAACATTATATAAAAAAGTACGAATAATAGAACTTGGAAAAAAAAAAAAAAATTTCTTGTGTAAGATATTTGTTGTCAACTTTCTTTTATATCATACATATGTGATTACATTTACGTAGCGAAAATAGGATTACTCGATTTATATTAACCCATTTACACCCCATCGACGAAATTTCATCCACGACTTTCAACGCTATAAATAAATACATAAAACTCTTAAAAAAAATGTCTAATACAGTGTTTCTGATAATTCGAAAACGCCTTTTTCCGATAACGCTCTGAAATTTGATTTACGAAGTAATTTGAAATAGTTACAATCAATTTTTTTCAAAGAAATGTGAAATTTTCGATTATTTTTTTTTTAATTTCGTAATGAGATACAAAAAAGAATTCATTCCATTGCTCTAAATGTGACATCTAGTGCTATTAATATCTATTTTTTATATCTTAGTTGAGCTTTTTGGAAAATTCAACTCGGCAGATCCGAAATGGCGGCCGGAATAACATTTTTTTTTTTTGAAACGATAGATTTCGGTAAGAACGTCTTAAAAATAAAAATCACAAAAACCAAATTTCGAAAAATGTCGAATAAAGTTCTAACAAAATTGGAGAGAGGTTTTTAACTGATATTAAGACATTTTTATCCTTGTGATATTCCTACAAAATACACAGTTTATAATTTCCAAGAAAAAAGCATGGGAAGTTTCGACAAAAAAATTTTCATTTTGGCCGCCATCATGAATTTACACAATATCAATCGTTGAACGATTCTAATTCTATTTTTCATTTTACATAATCTCAACTTGCGAATCATTTTTATATGAGGCATAATACCAATATAAATGAGAACCTCTGCATCGGTACCCAAATAAATTACATAGTTTTACATCACGATCTAAAATACAAAGCGTGGGAATATCATATCTTCCTCATGTGGAAGTTTTCAACATTGGATATTGTTTATCTACAGCGATTAACAAAGAGAAAATGGTAATTATTCAAATAGATACGCATTTTTGGGCTATACTCATATAGAGGAACTGGTTCAAATATAGACCATGCGTGTAATATCAGTCCCCTAGCTATATTTAAAACTAGTACTGATATCCGTGACCAAGGATCTACTATCTATACAACTCTTGTCCAATAAAGTGACCGATTATTGGCTGAAACGGAGATAGCTAAGTGATTTTTTTTCAAACAAATTGAAAAAAATCTATTGTAAGAGATCATTAACGATTTACCAGTACGGTGAAAATAAATAGCAACAGAGTTCTAGCATTCATATCAGTGATAAGACGAAATTAAGATGTAATGTATGATGCAAATAACTAGATAGAAAGTATTGGAACTGCAACGTTCAGGCAAACTTACAGAGATAATTAAACTAGCGAACGTTGTGAAATAAATTCATATCATACATGATATACAGTAAATATTAAAAGGTACATTAATATTCCAAAGAAATGTTTCAATGTAGATAACGAGTCAAGTATAAAAATATAATTCGTATATTTTAAAAGAAGTCAACCATTCTGAAAGTCTTCGTTGATGACATCCACGTAGTTACAAAATCAATCGCAATTCATCTCACAATATATCAAACAAATAAAATGTTTTAAAATCCTGAACATAAATCAATATCAGACGAACTAAAAATGTCCATACTGATTGTCAAATGCCATGAATAATTTAAAGGTCAGTTCTTTATTCGTTGGTTAGACACTAGAGTAATTTACTTTCTGACGTATAAATCACAACGTAATAATCTCGCGAATAGTCCAATACACTAATTTTTTAATTATTACCCAGTAAGTATTTACGAAAAGAAGAATTAACTGCTATGGCTCATTTAGAACCAACGTTTCATTTAGTTTGAAGTAACATTCATGTAGGTTTTTCAAAATTACAATGCAATATCAAATGAAAATAATGATAAAAAGTAAAAGGTCAGTGAACGACTTCGCAAAACATTTTTCATTTCTATTTAAAATATGTAATATTTAATGATAATGAAATATAATTATTATAAATAAATTTAATGATGGACTACTTGAATAAAAACATAAAATCCAATATTAATTCTCATGCACAGTGTATATGGAAACATTCAATTCCTCTCTTTCTATTGAAAATTAATACATATATAACTCCATAATACCGTTGACACAAAAATGTACATCGATTTCCACTTGTTGACGAATAATAAGAATGAATCAGAATGGAAATTTAATACAGTGTAATTATCAATATGAATATATCGTGAAGCAATTTATTGCAGTTTCATAATTAAAATATAAAATGAAATATGGTGAATAGAACTCATGTGTAAATATAATGTTTATATTTTTCTTTCTGTATATAGAAACAAGAATCTACTGAAACTTGTGAAATCAAGGCTTTTTATCCTGCTTCAATTTTAATAGTTGGAAATGTCAAGATGTTTCTTGTCTCAGTGGGATTTACAGTTTCCCAACAACATACATAAATATATACAACTATGTATACATAAATCCGTATAGTATCTCCTCTTGAGACGTATAACAAAAAACTTTTAACTCAAGTGCATTCACATATATTCAAAACGAAATTCAAGATTATAGTGTTTCTTTCCAGATGATGCATTGGACCTTCATTCCAAAACATTTGATAGAATGTAAAAAAGTTATGCATGAAGAATTCAAGCAGCAGAAATATGTCCTTCCCAATATTTCTATTTTATAAATAAAAATTATTTTCATACCTGAGCTACAATTAAAAATCAACATGGACTTGACTGAAAATCTTAACGACCAATCAAAATTGTAGAAAAGTGATAACAATAGAGATAGAAAATAATAAATTTATGTACAACAAAGCTAGTTTGTGACTGAACAATATATTTTTTACGATGTTCATCCAAATTACGCCGATATATTCGAAATTAAATTAGTACTTTTGACACACATGTATATATATATATATATGTCGAATTCCTCTTCCGCGCTTCATGCCAGGTCACGCGATACGCGATCTTTGGGGCGGGGTATCAATGATATTCGATTTCTCGATTCGCCAGTGACCACCGCTCGGAAATCGAGTTTACTCGACGCCCCATTTTGTCCCAATGTTGCACCCTCAACTCTATATAGTTACAGTTATATATAGATATACACCTATATAATCGTGGTAGAGTTTGATATTATACCAATACGTACATATATATATATATATATTGAAGGGGTTTGGCCATCATTGGTGAATATATGCGAGAACATCCGCAGCTAGTGCGATTGAATTATTATTACGAATCGGCAACTGGGAAAGACTATACCACTGTGAACGTAAATGCACAGAAATAAAATGAAATAAAATAAAAACGTTGAAACTATGTATGTATATATATATATATATATATATGTTGTTTATATACATTGTATATGTCGAAGGCCAATCAAATGCCCTCGAGGAATATACGTATATTTATATTGAATGATATTAAATTTTAAAGATGGATTTTTTATTTCATGAGAGTAAGGAAAATATTGCTAAAATGTCGGGTACAGGAGAGAGAGGGAAAGGTAGAAGAAACTAAATGATATATTTATTGAATATTTTTATTTTGTATTCACTGATATTCGAATGTTTGCGAGAGAATTTGAAAAATAATGTACAAGTAATTTGATAAAACTATTAGTATTTATATAGTGTGTATATTTTAATGGATTTTTCGGATGTTATTTCAAGTTGTTGATATTTATTTTCCTCTTGCTAACTTTACTGAAGACATGTGTGAATATATACCATATATATATATGCACCTGGAGAGCGAATGGTATCTCGCGCTCTCTCGCTAAACATACCCGTAAATTTGCACGCGCGCGACATGCCCCATCGTCTGGTTACGTCAGTGTGCGCGAACATACATAACACGTATATATGTACGATGATTAACGATGGACCTTCGCTAATTACATCGAGCGATATAACTACACACGACTCCTACATATCCATATATATGTTTATGTATATTTGAGATACCTACACAAGAGACAATGTGAATATTACATGCGTATATAACGCTGTATTGCATAACGCACTGAAAAAATACTGTTGATAATTTAGCTCGTTGCAATATTTTCAATACTATAGTGCGTGGCCGCAACAAATAGAAGTGAGAAAATATTGTACTTTTCATTTTGTCGAACAGAGTTGGATAAATTTATTTAAATACCTGTGTAAACATTGTGAACTTTCGTCCAATCACTTCTCGAACGTGTTTAGATTTGATATAGTCAGAGGTGATCACAGTCAACTGAGAAACCAGTAACAAGGTGAAATTGAAATATAAATTACACTTTGTTGTGTTAATTGCAAATTAGTTTCACAATCAAATACAATTGTAGAAAATGGACGAAACTATTCATAGTACACCTCTTTTTGACGTGAAATTTACTGTCCAATATTTTTCCAATGAATATCCTGATCATAATACTCAATAAAAGTTGTATAATTGTTACAACTAATAATGAGAAAACTAGAATTGTTTATTTTAAAAAAATCAAATGATTGAATTTGCAATTTGTGCTGTTTCATCGTCACATTATATTCAAATATATATTCATTAGTTTAGCAAATCATCAGTATTACACATTGCATAAAAATGAAACCTGAGCTTGTATAACTTCAAGCGCAACTAAAATTTCAATTCTACTGTAATGATTATTTCAATCATCTTGTGAAATCCCAAGCGATTTTCTTTACTATTAAGTTCAATACTTATCCGGGTAAAAATAATTTTCATGAATTTTCAGATATTCTAAATCGTACGCCCAGAGTAAACCCGCAGTACGCCCGTCTTCTAAACACGAAAGACGCATGAATTTTATTGCACGCGTCGAATGAGCCCCGAACAGGGTACGAAAAGTTATGAATGTTACTGCAGTTCCAGAGATAGGTCCTTTTTTCTTTGCGCCTCAAGGACAATAATGCAGTGTACTACAGGCTAAAAACGTTCCGAATTAGCCAGAGTGGCATTTCTTGCAAACAATTGATAATATAAATGGACTAATAAGTGGCTCTTAAATTCAAATTTGAGCTCCATGGCTCACCAACGAGATTGGTTATTGATAAGCTGTCAAAAAGAAATGGAACCAATAGTGGGTATGCAATTACTCACTACTCATTTACTTATTAGTAAACATTTATTTTCACATATAAAGTTATTAATGTCAAACTCAAATTCGGGAAAATATAAGGTGACACTCGGACCTGTGGTCCTGGGGCTGTGAGACTCCAACGCTAGCGACTTTGCCACATGCGGTTTACAGATTAAATTTCAAATTGTCAATAAGTGTAACATTTTTAAATATGCAATTTCGGACTAATATAGTAGGTTTAAAAAATACTTGGTAACTTTTATCCGCATTGTATAGTGCTTCATTTGAAATAAATAAACTTGGAACGCAACTTGATTTCGTTCAGTTATTTTTCAAAATGTGTTGTAGCCATGAATACTGCAATCCAAATGGCTGAGGAGCAGTACAATATTTGGCCATTATTGAACAAGGGGTTCATTATGGAAGATCCCAATTAGTGTCTGTTGATCAGATAACATCGATATACTTTACTATACACGTTGATCGATCCATCAATACAACACAACTATATTAGTAATAAAGTCATATTTCGTTTCATGGACTCCAGACGTTCGATTGTCAATTATATAATGTAACAGTGTTGTGGATGTATATATATATATACATTATGATACCTAGGAATTTTTGATTTTGTTGCGATTATTTTGTGATTCATTCAAGTGTATTTTAAATAGTACATATAACGTTAATTAAACTGAAACGATACTTATCAACTCACAACATGACCTTTCATATGATATAAATTACGAAGGCATATACGAATCAATTGATCAAATCTAATACTTTTATCATTATCATACCAATGGCTAGATTTGACGATGGAGAGTTGACTAACATCTGATAGGATAGAAGGATCAATGTTTTACTTGTTGAAAAAAAAAAACTAAAAAAGGAGGAATTTACTTTTCAGTTCATAAAAAAATGTTTAATAATAGTTGAAAAAATTGCAATCACCTGAATGGGTTTTTTGAAAAGTTAACTTTAAACTTAACTTTTATCTGTATTTGTGGAAATACTGTTGCAATGAGGAAAATAAAATTTGCCCAAATACATTGATATGACATTTGAATGCACTATATTCATATTAATATCTGGAAATTTTTGGAACATTTATAATTTTTCAATTATTATACGCAACCATAATCAATTGTCGTATCAATATTATAAATAAATTTAAGTGTAAATCGCACTTTGAATTGTTTATAGCGAAATCATAATAGTTTTAAATAACATTATAACTGCAACAGTATCGTTATTTTATCAAGATAATTTTTTAAAGGAATTCATTTAATTTGGATAATAATTTTGTATTGTTTATTATTGGAGAATCAAATTTAAAGCTATGAGCGACTCTAATGAAATACAGATTGCTGTGAAACATCATGGATGATATTTCACCATTCCCCAGACAATATACCCCATAAGCTATATATCCGAAAAATCCACAGGGGCGAACGTGAGTGTTGAAAAACTACAGAGAAGACACACGTGACGGAAAGAAAAATAGGGAATTAACTATAGGTATATATGAGTGTGAGGGAATCCCCTAAAGAGCAAAAACTGGGTGACTCGGGAAATTTTGATACCAGTTTTCGATGATACACCCTCGTGCGATGCTGTAAAATATACTCAAAGTTATAAAATCTCAACGAGAATAAAAAACATCTGAATGATTCAATAATAAATAATTGAACCATTTTTTCAAAACAGAATTACTATTTTTTTATGTCTCGACTAAACTGAAATAAAATTTTTTCTCTTCAATCGCGTCCAACAGAATCTATATACATATACCAAAATATTAAACAAATATTCCGTAGATATTTATTTTCTGCAGGAAACGATAAAATACAGTAATTCATTATCGCAATAATATACAATAATAGCGGATGGTTATTTATTTATATATATGTGATAATGATAATGGATTTATTTTCAAATTCAACGACACGTCGAGGCCAACCTCGACGTGTCGTTAAATTGAAAAAGGAAAAAAGAAACGCAGACACACATCACGCGTTTGTAATTGGAATGAAATTCTTTTGTTATCTAACGTGTCAACAAAAAAAATATAATAATAATATTAAACAAAAATAATATATGTTAAAATAACAGCCATATTATATATATATATAGATAGTGATTAGGCGTCGTTGTGTATCGACACTGTAGTCATTATATTATTGTGAAGCGTTAACGCTGTCAACGAGTCCTTTAATTAACTCCATTGAAATTCGTCATAGCTCCCGTTTATCTATATAGATGTCGCAGATCAATAATGAAATGTAGAATTTGATCAAATCCCTAAGACAGATAATCCAATCTCTCTAAAGTAGATGATAATCTACCTAGGAATTTCATAAAATTCCATATTTTGCTATTTCACTGCGACATATACATATTAGTCAGGGTCGAGGCGAGACCTGGATTTCTCATCAGTAATTGTACAGTTCTATAATTTCACCAATACAGTCATTAAAGTACTTGAATAATTCCGATTTTATCGTATCCCACTTACACATTCCTGCATTATCAAATTTATGAAAAAGATTGAATATTCAATATTTATAACGAAATATATACTACGTCATTAATGATATTGAATAGTTGTATTGTAGATATTGAAAATGAAAGAATTAAAATGTTCAGATTATAAAGTAAACAGAGTAAAAGAAAGATATTGGTTAATTATTTTTCCAACACAAACGATTAAAATGTGATATTTATACATGCACGATTAACTTAACCCGCAGCTCTAGTCATCGATAAGATAAACAGATACATTAATTAAAATGCTAATTGTCTTGAAGCAAAGGAAACTTTTATTCTTTTTTTTTTGATAAAAATAGTTACCACGTGTATTCACTACAAAATTTTTTCAATGAATAAATTGTACCATCCCCCTCGTATTTCTCACTATCTCTCTATCTTTAATGAGACGGTATATATATATATATATATATATATAAATACGCACACAAACAAAGGGGTTGTACATGCTCATTTTTATTCATCTCCGGTTTGTATTAAATTTTCCAATCGAATGAACGTGCTCTCGCGTATATACTCCACCTTGCGGATTTTCCTTTCAAGGTATTACACAAAAAAAACGAGCTCGCTCGGCGGACTCGACGGCTTCGAGACAATTATCGTTTCTAGCACAAACTCGTTAGCGCCCTTTTTAACTATATACACTAACACACAAGGGTATGTAAATAGAAAATAGTTTGGCTTTATATTAATATTCACATATAACACATTAAATAAGAAATTCCATACAAAGATAATACTAACGATATTATTACACAATCATTTATTTTTCCTTCAAATAAAAATTTAATATATTAATTTATAATCAATGCGATGAATTGTTATATATTAATACA
Source organism: Galerucella tenella (assembly GCA_910591685.1). NCBI lineage: Eukaryota > Metazoa > Arthropoda > Insecta > Coleoptera > Chrysomelidae > Galerucella > Galerucella tenella. The sequence goes on from CAJUYH010000661.1 coordinate 96,319, forward strand.
TTATGGAGAGAAATCTGATAAAATATCGTTATACATTCGCATATATACTTATGTATATACATTGACTTTATCAATTGTCTGGAGCTGACAAACTTGCGGCCCAGATATTCATACAGGCGACTGTTGAACGACGTAATCACCTTGACACATACACATATGTATAAGTATATATATATATATATACTTAAGCAAAGATACATGGCGTCTGCACAAATAAAATATACTAGACTATATATATGTATGTATGCATATATGTATGTATGTATGTGGTTTCTATGGAACGGTATGGCATATAGTCGTCCAGATATATATGCAAGACGGCTCAGCCTCCGGGTACACTCGCGACTGATAATAAAAATTGAGGTTATATACGTATAGCGACTCGCGACTCTACTCGGAATATAAAATATGCCCGAGGCTGTATACAAAAGTAAAAATCATTGGATAATACATTTTATTTATTCTTCTTTCAACTATTTTGTCTTATATTATTCCACAGTCACATACATCTATTTCATCGAATATTATTTTTATCCCATTTGATTTTTATCAAAAGAATATATTAATGTAGGTGTACCGAAGTGCGCCAAGTAGGTAAATACTTTCAAATTTTGCTACTGCTATTCTTTATAGAGCGCCGAGAGAGAATACAGTTGTGTTGATATTTTTCCATTTTAGACATTGTCGCGAATTTTATTTTATTATGAAGATATTTTGTATGAACGGTTGCCTTTCAGTCGTTTCTTGTTAAGTAATAATAAAATATATATATACAAAAGTGCTTGAGTATCAATTTGGATTATAATCAATATGAGGAAAATTGGATACTTTCATTTTGTTAAATTAATCCGGAAAATTTGTAGATTGTAATCGAAAATAATATAACATAATTTTTAATTTTATGTATAAAGAGACAATTTCATTGTGGATAATTGGGTTCTTAATCACTAATTAGCATTGTAAAGTTGACAGTGTTTCCACTCAAATAATTATTTTCTATATGAAAAATTCGCTATAATTTACTGCGAAAGTTCAATAATTCGTGATGAAATGTTCTATTGTGTATAGTACAATTTTATTTCACAATATTGTCATTTTTCAATAACGTAATTTTTAAGATTAACTTTACTTCACTGAAGCATTCGTTTTTCTCAATGTATCTGCTATTGAAAATTAGAAATAATGGAACGATATTAATAACCGAATATAAATCCAAAGTGCACTACTCAGTGTTTATTGCCAATTAATTTCATTTATTTCATCATGTCCAATCAGAATCGTGAAAAAAAAGTCATGCAGTTGGCAACATGCCTTCAATATAAAAAGACTTCATCGGTTTCATAACAATGGTGGATATTCCTGAATTGAAATATAAAAAAACAGATGCACATTATCCTTATACACGATTGTTTTGTAATGTGTGCATATATTTAACAAATGATTAAATGGATTCACTCGAACGGAAGCCGTATATGTATGCATGGAAAAACGTGACTTTGATTATTGGTGGAAAGACAAAAAGACACACAAGTATATGAGACACGTGACGATATAAAGGCAATAATGAAACGTTTGTATTAGCGTGCCGGCGACAATCCGATAACGACACACATCCAACATCTAGAACAATTGCAAAAAAAAAAATAAAAAAAATATTCCAAATTTGAAATCGTTATTTCAAATTTTACAAATAATTCACATGCACATTATCTATATATATATATATATACATATATATATAGAGATGCTTTGTCACGGTTTGCGATCTCGATTAGTGGAAGACGATCGGCAAAAATTGCCTTGTGGCCTTGGAAAAAAGACAAGAACAACAACAACAACAAACATGTCTGACAGAGGAGCTGGATGTTATGAACAATACACATTGAAACAGACATATTTGCAATTGGACCACCATTGAAGAACGTCGTGAAAAAACTCGTAAAAATATATATGAAAAAGTATTGAGATGAAAACAAAAAAGACGAAATTATTCGTATACAAATATTATTCCAAGATAAATGAAATAATAATACAGGAAAAATATTCGTTTTGAATTGACTGAGGAGATGAGTAATTGGCAATGAAAATATTTCAAGAAAATTGTATTTGCTATAGGCATTATACTGAAGTAATATTTTTCTGTGGTGTCTCAGTAGTGTAGCAGGAGTAAAGTGGAACTTGTGCAGAACAAGTTATGGTGAGATTAGGATAGGAAATGGGATTGTTGATGACAAGGGGGGAAAAGATAAATGTGCGCATCTGTGAAATTCTTGTGAAAACCCCGGACACATGGCCTCGACCCGTTTCCCCCCTTTTGTGGTGAAAAATCGTGTGCGACCCTGACCGAGCTACTCCGTCATTAGATGCAATAATGAAATGCAGCGATTGACAGCAACAAAAAAAAATATAACATATATTTTACGATATACGTAATTAAGACAAAAGAATAATTAAATTTCATATGTATATATATTTTTGTCTTGCCACTTGTCATTGGTTTTTAATGAGCCACGTGCCTATACGACTAGTCATAATTGTGTAGTGAATTGCATATTTTTTTTTTTTTTTCGCAGATAGCCTCCTCGACAATTATTATGACAAAATGCGTCAATCGCGAACAAGGCCATTGGTCATAGCACATTTACTTTACATGAACGATATATATACTGTATGTGTATTCATAAAATGTTTCGGCAAATATCCATACATTGTATTACATTATTTATTTCTTATTTATTTTGAAAAAGAAAAGGGTAAAAATATGATACATTAAAATGATCTGTTTGATCGACGGTTTCATTTCTCATTGTAAACTCTCGGCACATGTCGCTCGTTTTATCCGGATTTGAGTCAGAAGTGCTCTCATATGAAACTGGGTCAACCCAAGATATATAGTTATATATATGTATATATATATATATATGTTTACGTTATAAATGCGCCATTACTACGAAAAACAAAAAAAAATCATGACCATTGTTTTTCCTCTTTACTTTCTCCGTTTCAGCTATCAACAATTCTATATAACGATGGATAATACAACGAACAGAATGAAAAGCACGAGAAAACCAAGAGGATAATTTGATAAATAGTTATATTTTGTGCTATTATAATGAATTATCTTCTATATATTTTTTAAACAAAAATGATTCATCAATGAACTGAAATTAGGTTAGCATTAATGGGGTTTCTGTTGATAGACATTGAAATTGACAATTTTCAAGCTATTAATATTGGGCGACTTGTTATGCAAGAGTTTACACAATAATAAAGAGAAACACGCTATTGAAATATTCATATAAACACCTACGTTTAATATAAAAATATATATATTATTTTGGAGTTGTACATTTTGTTTATCCTATTCCAATTTATTGTAATTAAACCCTAATATCATATCAGCTCATCTGCAATAATTCACAATAAATTCTCATTTAATTTCGAAAAATTAAAAGAGAATTTATAGAAATAGAAAAACCTTGAGAGTAATTAACAGGAATGAGCCTCGTAATAATAATACTTGAAAGTAAAAAAAAAGTTGCACGATAAAAATAACGGTGCGACGTGACATTTTGCCCGGACTTTCGCTGAGATGTTGCGCAATGGGGATGATAGTAGTGGATGAGGGTGGTTTGCCGGAGCTGTATACATAGTGGAAGCGAGGGTGAGGGAGGGAGAGAGAGAGAGAGAGTGAGGCACAAGGGGCGGAAAATAAAAGGGAATGAAGTGAGTTGAGCCGCGCGTAGAGTCCTGGGCACATTTCTGGGATTTCCAGTCGATGTTGTGCCCGTGACGTCACAGGAACTCACTCATGACGCCCACGTGCTATCGCATGCGCATTCTCTCAGTAGGTTAATAGGTTAGGTTATCGATCAGCCACCACTATACTGGCCGTCCCGACGGCTTCACATTCATACACGAACGCACACACATACGCACGCCCACTTATATATATATATATATATATATATCTAAGTTTATGAACATCAGCCCTCTTATATATTTTTCATCGCTTCGCGGCACGCACCATTCAATCTCAACATTAGTCTCCATTTGTTGTATTTCTCCCCTTATAGTTTCACTCTATATATCTTGGTTTGTATGTTAGTACATACCTATGTATATATATAGTTAGGTATTTCAATGTTATATGTGTCGAGTTCAATTTCTTATCTATGCATATTTTATTTTATTTTTTATGCAAAAATTTATTATTTATATTTTGAATTCATATGTATTTAAGATTGTTGGCGCAGTATCTCGAGAGACGAAATCGGATGCTGTTCCATGGTACCTTTCTCGGTTGTAGCCATCATTGAATAATAAAATTTTGATAGATATATAAAGAACATATTCTTGAGCTGATCGTTATAATGAATACATGACATAATGTGTTTTAGGCTTAAAAATAATTTGGAAACTTTATACAAAGTCTATTATTAACAATGTATGATTTTTTAGAAACATTCGGCGGAAAAAATGTGGCAGCAATACAGCTTTATATTAAAATACTGGTAAAATCGTTTGATTAACATACCTATCAATAAGTATTTGCATTTACTTACTAATTTTTAAACATTGAAAAAAGGTGGGGTAATGACTAAAACACAGGCACGTGAATATCTCAACAATGTCATAGATAATAATATTAAAATTTGGAAGAAACTTTTTCTTACCTGATTTCTTTCATTTTGTTATACGGAATAAGAGCACAACCTGCCTAATATAATTAATTGGAATAATTTTAATGATTGTCATGAGTAAAGAAATCAATAAAATAAGTATGAGAATTGTTACGAGTATAAAATATCGATTTTGAAATAGAGTCAAATAATAAGATGATGGATATTTTATTATTGCGTTGCCATATTTTTGCGCCAAGATTGGACTGTATAACAAATGACATATAGTTAATGACGAGATGGTGCGGCCTCTCACATATTTATATGTCAGTTTATTGAAAATTTAGGCCGGGTATTTTTAATTTTCTTATGTTTTAAAATAAATCGTCAAATCATCTCCATAATTTTCTTATTTATATTCCATATAATTTAATTAAACACATAATAATATTTAAAAAAAAAATTAGCAGTACGTTGAGATAATTCAACAGTGATTTATCGTCGTCACTAAAAAAATATAATTATATGAGGGCGGGCAATAAATTCGATTAAGAGTGAGCAATAAATTTCATTCATCGTTAAAAACAATGTAGCTGACATTTCCTTCATTTTTTTAATTATTTTTCTTTTTTTTTCAGTCTTTCATTTTTCGCTTATATTTATGCACATATATGAGTCATCTTATTTTTATACGACAATACAATGATTTACGATTATTTATAACCGCAATTCACGGTGAAATACATGATTTGCCGTAGCCATATAAATCGCGCTTGGTTGCGACAATTATTTTCATATGTACAATACAGGCGTGCATTAGAGTTTTTTTTTTCCGTACAGCGCATCTTGAAAGTTTCATGAGGGCAATAAATTCAAAAAAAAAAAAAAACCGAATGACGGGTACGCAAAATACTAAAACCGATGAATTTACATCGTACGAAAATATGTATGCTGAGTAAAAAAAAAAATTGTACGTGTCGAGTATGAAAAAAACAACACCGAATGATACAAGAGACATGACAATTGCTAAAATTAGAGACATTTTAAATTTTTCGCCCGATATTTTGAAGTCTACGAAAAGTTTAGAATAACTAGCGCATTTGTTATTCATTCACCTTTATTTCTGTGACCATACTGAAATTTTTATCATTTTTATTCATGTATCTATTTATTTTTATCATTAATTTTCTTTTTTCTATTTATTTATCATCAAAACTGCCCTCAAAATGTTTTGTTAAAGATTTTCCAGTTAAAAAACATATATGTAAATAATAACCACGAGGAATTCCCAGGATATGTTTTTTCCTCCTTCACTAAAGTCACTCTTCTACTATATGATAAAGAGAGGGTAAAAATATATGTGAAATAACAACACATGTTTCCCCACGAATATAAACAAGTAAAACAAAAAAATCCAATTGGCTATACATATATTTCTGCACCATTTATCATGTTCATTTTGTTTTCCTACAACGATAAATGAAAATTATGTAAATGAAATAATAAAAATTCAAAACGAATAAGTTTACTCATATATGCTCAACAAAAATAAATAAGGAAAAAAGAGTGAAAATTATTAAAGTTTTGTCTCGTTCACGTTAATGTTCCCGCGGGAAAGCGGAAAAGCTTCTGCCTCACAGCGATAATGTCGACCGTGAAAAATGTACTGTCGTGCTGATACATGGACTGGAACAATAGACGATCACGCGACGAGTTCATGGAGTATATATACGAACAACGTCTTGTTCACCAAGTTCAAATCATAATTTCTACTTCTACGATAGCAATTTCATACATCTATATAAACTACCGTGAGTGAATTGGTATTGTCCTCAATATCCTCTCCACTATATCATTCTAACATTTATATACACACATAAGAACACGTGTAACATGAAATATTTTTTTTGATGACTCGACATCTGTATTGTTATATGAAAAGTGTGTGAGATTACAGCCGACATGAAAAGACGGAAGAGGAAAAAACAAATAACAATAATCGGTCACATCATTATTGTTTTCAAGGTCTCGATAGAATAAGTTTTATTGTTGCAGACACAATTATCTCAATGATTATATCTATACCTTATGTTTATGCATACATCTATACATGTGTAAGTGTCATATGCATGATTTGGGAATTGACCTTGACTCCATCATTGGAACGATAAGAATATTTTTCCTTATTCTTTATTTTAATTTACAATGTTTTCTCAAGTGTTTTATGCATGCACGATTAACAATAGAAAACTTACATGTATATATCGATGGAGATATCGATTGATATCAGTTGAAAAATGTGAAAAAGATAAAAATACATAGAGATTAGTGTATCGATGGATTTAATAAAATTGTACGATTTTCCACAACCCAATTCTCTTCATGTAGAACAAAAAATGACAAAAACGAATTCATTTGTCAGTTATTGTAAAAATGTTGTCAAATGATAAAGTCATCGCCATGACGATATTGGTCTTCTTGTTACCGCAGACGGTACACGAATGACCATCTGTCTCAGCAAGTTTTCACCCAAACCCGACAAGACGTTCCAAAGTATATAGTTCATACTCGACGTGCCTCAACATTATTATTGGATTCCAAGGAAAAGGGTGTCTATATTGAAGAAAGCAAAAAAAAAACCGTAAAAATATCGAAGAAAATCCTGGTGAAAAGGAAACACGACACTCGATTACATTTGAACGTAACTTAAAACGTGTCAGGATATCGTTTGCAATCGATGTGTCATCGTATTGAGGAGATTTTGAATGGCGTAAATTAAATCTTGAAAAAGCGAAACAAAAATTGGCCAATGATTTCTACAAGATAAAATAATATGTTCACAGTATAGAAATAATTAATCGATTCATTGAACAACGACAACAATAATCATTAAAGCCAATCTAATCGTTATGTCCTCGAGCAATGAGGTCATTGGAAAAATTTCACAACAATAATATCAAATTTCTCCGACAAATTCTTGGTATATCGACACCTTTATTCGAATATATACATAAAGACCCAATACCATTGAATCAACATTTAATCTCATCACAACATTTTCCCCAAAGAGACTTGAAATAGTTAACAAATACACACCCACCATGATCAATTCAATTATATATTTATTTGATTACCAAATACGAGGTCAACCATTGGCATTAATGCCAAGAAATTCACGGATAAATCCAATTTCTACTGATAGCAAACTTTTATCATTCGGAAATTCTCCAGAGAATACCGGTGTATAAATACAAGTGAGAGCGGTGAGATAGAATAAAAAGTAACTATCCATTTTCTATGATATTTACTAGCTACGAATATATATAGATGTATATACATATGAACGTAGGATTTACCCGGGACACCAATTCCTGACACCATTTAATCACGTTGGCCATCAGGATCGGAAAACGACGGTGGCAGGCACAATGTCTAAAAAGGGACAAATACATATATACATATATAGATAGACTTGACCTCACCAAGATCGTTGGTTAAATCTGCGCCGCATTAAGGATCCCCACGATCCCATAGGGATACGTACAAATGAAACCGCTTAATGGTCCTTGCATTCACGCGGGATTTCAGTCAATGACGAGGATGGTTGTGCTTGCGGTTGACCGACTTTCCAAGCACTTTAACAAACTGAGAGAAGGTTAAGTAGCTTCACAGAGAATCGAAAAGATAACAAAAAATGAGGGGGTGAGAGAAAGAGAGAGGAAAAGTGTAGAAGGGTAGGTTCAATTCATTTTTTTTTTATTACAGACTGATATTATCGCGATAGTTTTTATGGGTACAGTACTTAAGGTAGTCTGCAAGTTCATGATGCGCTTGCATGAGAACTCGAAAAGTCATCTTGGAGGATTAGTTTTGTTTTTTCCTTCTGAAAATAGGCAAATTATACATATATATTCATGATGTTGTTTTGTGTTGGTGTTTGTAGGTAGATTCTAGTGGTGTTATTGCGTCCATGATCATGAATACCCAAATATTTTATTAAAATTCATCCATAGACGAATATGTACATGTGGATATTGGAAGTGTCGTTAAAGCGCCCTCGCAGTTTATTACAAGTGCTTATGTTGGATAATAATGAGAATAAGTAGTAGCAGACGAGAGAGAGAGAAGGGAAGAGTAAAAAGGAAAGTGAAAGAAATAGAAATGAACAAAGTATGAAATATAATAGGAAATTCATAGAAAGAGTTGAGAAACCAGAAAAATATTTATAAAATGTGGATTTTCGTATTGCACTTATTCTCGTAAATCGACATTCCTTCTATATTTCTCTATTCTGTTTTTTCTTTCTCATTTCACAGCATTGCTAATATATATCATATATGTACACCATATGTAAGAATGTATTTATTTCATACATTATTAAAGAAGAAGAGAAAAAACACCGATTGTTATCATTTTATTTAATTATCTTCTTTTTTATTCTTATTATAGATGTTTCAAAACATTTACCTCCTGATACATTGGAGGATACGGCGAAAATGAAATTAAGCGAAAAAAAATATATATAGTTTTCACCATTAAAATAAAATTAAAAAAAAAGAAGAAAAAAAATTTTTTCTTTCATGTCGCTTCATGTGCGACAAAACTCAACCCTCCATACGCCACGTTCCACCAACTTTCATATTTCATCCAAATGGAGAAAGAACAAGAATGAAAAGACGAGAAAAAGCAGGAAAATATTATTCTCTATCTCTTTACACCACCACCATCACTCCCACATATATAGATATATACACACAATGACCTAATTCGAAAGCCGCCATTTCTATCGCTTGACTATATATGACTTGCGGCGATGTCAGTCCCGTGACGCTTTTTCCCCAAAACCCTATATCTAATATATATATATATATATATATATATATATGTATGTATCCATATATACATGGGGGATGAAGTAATGTACAGAAAAATCGACGAAAGTAAATAATGTTCTCTCGAGGGAGAGTAAAAGATAATAAGAGTATGCATATATGTGACGGAGAGTATGTGTCGGATAAAATAGGTCACTAGGTCAAAATGGACTTCATAGATTTCCGAATGTTTAGACAACTTCACTTTAAAAACCTTTCATAGCTCCCCTGTGTCAAATATAAATTCATATAAACGTAATTTTAAATCAAAGTCTATCACAAAAAATGGTACTCTCGTAATAAAAAATTAAAATATTACACGAGAAGTTATTCACGATGTTGTGCGAAATAAAATTTTTCATGACTTTCAGGGGCCTATCTTAATTTTTTTATGAAAAATATATGATGTATATATATATATATATATATATAAAGTTGCTCTACCCTTGTTCGCACGCATACATACATACATGTATAGTAAAGAAAAAAGGGTAAGCGGCCAGGGTCGCCCGGATCTTTCGCGATATTTTTTTTTTTTATTTCCAAGTGAAAGAATGGAAATGAAGAATGAGAGAAAATTGTGAGTGAGTAAGAGTAACAATAAAGAAGGCACCATACATATACAGAGAGTTAGGTCGTCTGCGGTCGTATAGAACAAGAAAAAAGACAAAGAGAGCCTGAAAAAAAAATTGCGTAGGATACATAAACAGCAAGAGAGCAAGTAGAGTATACTTTATGTATTAGAGGTAATCCTCTTTCAAGCTAAAGGATGTAACGAAACGGCTCAACGTGGATTAATATCCCGCACTTACCGAGTAGCCGGTGTATAATATAAAAAGGGGTTGAGACAGTCATAGATTCAACTAAAAAAACACACGGGACTACAATTCTCTCAATGCGATATTTCTCTAAATATATAAATGGATTATTTTTTTCATTTCATCAAGATTATAACTGAAGGTGATGTGGCAAAAATTGGAGATCCTCCATTTATTAATATTTTATGCTTCGTATACATATATTCATATGCTTGAGGAGAATTTAAAATTGAATAATAAGATGTTGCTAGTATGATGACGATACAACTAGATTAATTAATTAATTAAATGGATCAAGGTTGTATGTACAAGTGTGTGTGTGTGTGTGCGCACTTTGAACGTCCCTTTGATGCGGTTTATACCAGATTCTTTACGTGACCGGTCGATTACATACATACATACACACACGCACATTGCTTGTACAAATTTGTGCACATTGATGAGTTATATTTTTCGAAATATTTTATAACAAAAGAAAAGCCGAAGAGTAGCGATAACAAAAATAGATAAAGTAACAAGTTGTTTCTTATATTTCCACACGATTGTTGCGGTATACTGTTATAGCTATTGCTAATATAATTGTACATGTACAATCGTCTTATACTGTACACTTTGATAACAGTAAAGAAAGCTGTGACAAGGCGAGAGTAGTATAAACTCTATTATTATGTTCATAGAGCGGTTGGTGTTTAAGTTAAACGAGAAAATATCACTGAATAAAAACATTGCATTATATCTGCACTGTAAATTTTTTCCGCTTGAAAAATAGTATATTACCAATGGTGTTGTCGTTGATTTCCTGTAATTCTAATTGGTTATAATGAAAGTAAAATGAAATTGCTTTGGAACAAAGCAATACAGTTGCGATTTACATTTAAATATGGTTATATTGACGAAATATCAGTTGGTTATTGTTGCATTCCAGTATTATATTTCACTATTATATGTTAAGTGAAATGATAACTGCATCGTGTTTAATTTTGTTTTGTTTAATTTGTTGGGAAAAATTTCAGTAAACATACGTATATAATAATAATAATAATAACTTTTATCATCTCATAGTTGACACGAACAATACAATCTGTTCATAATGCAAAAATATTGCAAAAGCTTTTACTCAAATTTAATCGGTCACCGGAGAACAAATGAAATTGTTTTATGATAAACAATTTAAGGGAGAATTTGTTATTTGACAGAAATTAACACTAATTATAATGATACAATAGATATAAATGTTTTGTTTGATTATATTTGATAAAATGAATGATAAATTTTTGTGTCAATGTCGCCTTTTCGAATGTAAAAAGGAAAAAAA
>CAJUYH010000662.1:0-33871 GCA_910591685.1 Galerucella tenella
GGGGGGGAAGGAACGAGCCGACTCCCAACATCTCACTTGGGAGAGAGGGGGGTCTTGGCAAATATCATATGATTTTTTTCTATCAGAAAATTTGTAATATTCTCTTATACGCAGGTTCTCTATTCCCAAAGATCAAAACCATATTTTTGTTTGCCCTGGGACGCCAAATTGAATTTTATATGACAGGTCGTTAAATTGCCTAATTGATATGACAGTTGACAACTACGACCAGCAAATGCTGAAGTAGCCGAGACAATATATTTAATTGCCAAGAAAGCTTTGATTTTTCCATCTTTTTAGATAAAGATACTGCAAAAATTCCTCACAATTTTCAAATAAAATTTTCTAATCCATATAACAACGTAGTTTCCTTTCACTTTAATTATATGATTTAATATGACTAAGTTTATGTTTATATTATTTGTTAGGAGCATAAATCAGAAAAGCTTAAATCTGTACTAATTTGATAATTGGATCGAAAATTTAATTACCTCTTTCTATAGTAATAAATTCAATTGTTTAGCAATAAAAGCATTAATTTTTTTTATTTCGAACTAGTTCCATAACTTTCTCTTTCATCCGTCGATCAAACTATGAAAAATACAAGAAAAGGTGCGACAGACTAAGGAATAAATCGAGCAGATTAGATAATACTTATTAAATGTCAAATTTCAGCAAGGTGTATACTGGTTGTCCCACTTTTAAACTGACTTTACTATTTTTGTAACCAAATAAGGTATTTTTCCACTACTAGCTGTGAAGTTGACAATTATTGCTTCTTCTAGCTAACTGAGGAGTTGAATTCCTCTATTAGTGGTTAATATTTTTTTATTATTAACCTAGGTCAATAATGGACTAATTCAAATATTTTAAGAATCCGGAGATAATTCAACAAAAACCTGTGCAAACTTGTGCAAGATAAAATTATTTGAATAAAAATGCCATTAGTTTAAAATTTGCGCTCAACCAAAAATCACTGATGACATAACGACTACGTTCATAATAGATGTGTTCTTTTTGACTGAGATCTCAGCTCACTTCAGTTGAAGTGATCTGAGATAAAGTGATGTGAGTAAGCTCCAAAAAGAACGACCTACTCAATTGAAACGCGAGATCTGCCGTCACATGCGTGAATAAGAGACATAAAACATATAAACATAACCTATCTGGAATCTAGATCTCCAATAACCACGCTTGATTCATCCCCTCCACTTTATTTCCGACTCAAGTCCAACTGATACTCCCTTACATCACATTCAGCATCGGTGAAGGGGGAGGAAAAATCTCAGCTCACTTCGAAGTGAGTAAATCAAAAAGAACGCGCACATTACCGATGTGAGCTGAGATTAACTGAGATCTCAGTCAAAAAGAACACACCTATAATATCGAAAACTAACAGTGTACTTGTTAGTCAGACTATCTACTACGCTTCTCATGGTGCGTTTGTGAATTATTTTCAATTTTTATCTTGAAATTGGGTGGTAGTGAAAAAAATTGTATATTTATACAACATGGTTGTGAAAACATTTATAAACCTCGCACCTTATTCCGCTCGGGGTAAAGCCTCTCGCCAAATAATCTTGGTGCTCGGTCAATAATAATAGTCTTCACCACCTTGGTGTATAATATACTATTATTCAGCTGAGTGAAGTATTATTTTATATAAGATCAATAAACTATACAAAATAATATACGTCAGAGAAAACAGGCAGATCAAAAAATGCATTAAACAATTATATCTTATAATTTACATAAATAAAGAATCAAAAAATTACAATTTGGTCATAACTTTTCTATTTCTTAATAAAACATTTTTCTATTCTTCCTTTCGAATCCAATTTTCAGGAGTTATCACAAAATTCAACATCTTTTTTTGATCTTGTTAATCGAACTATTGAAAGAATTTTTTTTCTCAACTTTGCAACTTTATTTGTAAGCAGCTTCGCATAAAAAAAACGACATTATACACTAAACCTGAACACTTAAAAAAACCTCTATCTAAAGACATTTGTTGTAATCCCACAGACGGGATTGTCAATTAAAAAAGGTTCTGAAATCTTTCTATATGTGTATAAGAGATACTGCCATGAAAAATATTGTTTAACTTATGCACGTAAGGATTACAGTCTCGATTCCTTAAAAGGAGCGGCCGAAGTGAGAGTGATCTGACCTCTAAGAACGAACGGTAGGTAGGCTCAAATCTGAAGTATCAACTTCCCACATATCTTACAACAGTTTATGCTTAAAAATCAGTGCAGTCACAGAACAATAATAAGTATAAAATATTTTGTTGAAATACGTTAAATGAGACATTGGTATTATTAACAATTACCAAATTATTATTTTTCTACTGTAGAAATAAGAGTCACTAACCCAATAAATACTATTTGTGTTTTTTGGTAAACATCTACACCTTTTATCAGCCTCTATCTCACAAACTGACAACTGTTCCAGAGTTTGTTTTTATTTTTCCAGTTAATTTGGTTAATATGGGCTGGAGAATGTAATCAGATTCAGAGAAAAAATAGATACCTAATATTAAAAAAATACGTTAATAATCGAACATGTTCACCAGATATTAATAGTAGTTAGTTACTTAGTTCATTATTCATTTTTCTAACTCGTCAGCCGTCGCCATAAAAGCACCAAGATATCTAAAAAACAAAGCTGAAAAAAATACTTTACCAAAAAATATGAAATACTATCCACAAAAAAAAATAAAAACCAGATGGAAGGAATACTTCAAATTAAGAGCACAAAAACAGCCGAAAAACAAAAATATCGTGGGGAAATGCACATATACTGAGAACAATAAATTAATGCATTATAAATACCACAATGACTTATGAATCTTATGATATTTTTGGACAGCTGACAAGGAATTGAACTTAACGTGTATGGAGATTGGTCTCCCTGTTAACGTGCTTAAAGCAGGAACCATAGTGAATGGGAATTTTAAATTGTCTGGTAGTATCTAGGAGTGTTATGTGAATCGGCGCAAGAGTACCGAAAACTATTCCACCTCAATTTTTTTATGCCATCCTCCTCAAATTGCCCTACTGATGATATAAATGCATGTTGCCATGGGGCACCGAATCATGGGGCAACCCGGTGCCATATTGTTTAAACCGAAATTGTTTAAACATTTGCAAGGAATTGTTATTTTTCAACCGGACAAATTTTTTTTATATTCTTTATTGAAATACCAATAAAAAAGGTTTTATGACTTTTCACGATAAAGTTGATATTTCCAAAAATATGAATTTTTTAAGGTTCGAAAAATCTCAAATTTGGGTACTTTCGACCCATGAAAAATACAGGGTGTTTTCAAATGACACCTACAACGTTTGCATGTAGATACCTCTCGTGAAATTGTACAAAATGATGTGAGGATTGAGGGGTCCAGTCTCTTTACTTTTCGACTCACAGGGTGTTAAAGATTTGAAAAATTGAATATTTTAATTCGATAAGTGAAGAGGCTGGACCCCTTAATCTTTATATCACTTTGTTCAATTTTACGAGAGGTATCTACATGTAAACGTTGTAGGTGTTATTTGAAAACACCCTGTATTTTTCATGGGTCGAAAGTACCGAAATTTTAGATTTATCGAACCTTAAGAAATTCATATCTTTGAAAATATTAACTTTATCGTGAAAAGTCATAGGACCTTTTTTATTGGTATTTCAATAAATAATATACACAATTCCTTGCAATTGTTTAAACAATTTCGGTTTAAGCAATATGGCACCGGGTTGCCCCATGGCAACATGCATTTATATTATTAGTAGGGCAATTTGAAGAGGATCGCAAAAAAAAATGAGGTGGAATAGTTTTCGGTACTCATGCGCCGATTCCTCCTAGACTATTATTAGTCCTTTGGGGATATCCTGGAATTTCGTAGGAAAAGGATACCATCTTCAAAATATCTTTTTTGTCATTTTAATTCGTTAGTCACCACTAGTGACATTATAACATCCGTGTTCACAGTTAGTATTTTTGAAATATTTCAGTTCAACATGACTATTTGAAAACCTGAAAAATATACCTTCTTAAATTATTCAAAATAACAATGAAAAAATTTTAAATATGCAAATTTTGTTTAAGTAATAAAGTCTGTATCAACAAAATTTTTTACGATCCTACTTCATAAAAATGTTCTTTTATGTGCCAAGATCTTAAGAATTATGTTCATAAATTTATGTTGTGTTAACCGTTGAAGTTAAATATAAAGCATGAATTATCATTTGTATTTTTTTTAAAAACGTTAGGTTACATTTACTACCGTTAAGACTTTGAATATTGACGACTTTTTACGTCTGTATATTTCACTGATCATTCGTGAAACCTGTTATATTTCTTATCTGATTCTCGCACAATGTGAGCATGATTATTTCACAAAGACCTACCAATGCATGTGATTTGGGAAGTTTTTCTTCACCCAGTAATTTTTATATTGCTCACTGATCCAGTTGTTAATAGAACCCTGTACAACAATTTCCATCTCGAGATTTCCTTGAGGGCCGCATACATGATATGGATCTGCTTTTCATCTCGCGAATTGCAAGATTTCGTATACTTCTACATAAAATACAGAAGTGTTATTTTTAGGCTGTCACCTGGTCTATACTCCCGCTCCAATGCCATTTGCAGTTTTAAACTCATCGGTGTACTTTTTTGACAACCTAACGCAGAACTCCAATAAATCCAACCGGTTTGACGCAAATATGAGAAAGTTATAGTATTTTGTTAATTTTTTTAATGCCATGTTTTTCCCTGTCTAAATTTCTTTTCCAGTATCCGTTTCTGTCTATAATCGACACTCCTACGAATAACTTATAGTTTTATAGGTCAGTTTTCATGATTACAGCATCTTTGACTCAAGTCTTACGATATTTATGTGTCCTGATCTAACATTTATGCCACCTAGCGTATTTTCTGGTCTAGATTTTCCTTTTATAACAAGAAAGATAGCTCAATCAATAGTAATTCCATTGGTGAAATTGGAGTTATACCCAATAATACCCGTAATACCCAGACATCCAAGTTTTTGTACCAGAATATTATTTCAACCCAAAAAAGCGTTTGGACACTAGTGTGATCCTTTCCCCATTACCCTTTTAAATTGTTGGTTCTAGATAAGTTTTGAAATTATCAATCATAGAGATACTACAGATAGAGGCAACAAGCCATATAAGTGGGAATGTCCGTCTATGCTCCGGTGAGAGAGAAAGAAACAGACGGTTAGAGGTTTTCCTGTCTTTGTCTGTGTATACACGCTATTAGAGAAAGACAGCCTTAACCTTATACTTTTTATCTCTCTTTTACATGCTGACGGGTTCCAAACTGGCTTTTTACCTCTATCTGTAGTATTAGTTTGTTCAATCATCCTCTGCCGTTACGTCATACATTGTCCAGCTTGCTCTCTCATTCATGAAATGGATGAGACGGAATTATGACGTCGTTAACGTATTTCTTATCCAAGGTCGACATAAATTTTATGTTACTTTTGACAGTTCAGATGTCATATTTTGAAAACAATTCTTGACATAATATGCACATATTATGTCATTGATTATAATTTTGAGGTTAAGTGTAAAATAACATTCAACTAATATAAGACATACGTAAAACAGCAGAATACATCACCAATTATGACGTAACGGCAAAGGATGGCTGAACAAACTCTATCTCTATGCTATTAATACCCCAAAGCTACCTAACCTCTCCCTTAATTGCTGCCAGTCTCTCCCTTATCTGTTGTTTTATTGGGACTCATATTAAGTATTTTCGATCGTATTCATGTTATTGCCAAATCAGATAAGCAGAATATCATCTTTTTAATAATGACCATGTTCAACCCTCAACATCTTGTCAATTGTCTGCACCTCAACTGCATAAAATCTCCTTCAATAACTTTCAAGATGTTAACTCGATAATCGTACAGTCTTGAAATACCAACGATTGCTGTCAGGAAGCAGTTTTTGATATTTTTTATTCCTCTTCCAGATGTTTGAATCCATAATAAGATGGGGGGGGCAGAGAAGTTAATTTTATACTTCTTATAAAAACTACTATTCATTAAACATGTACATAGAACCGGTATAGTAATGTCCTGTTTAATATTACTAGCACGGGTTTCTTCTTCAATAGTCCACCCAATAACCTGATTTAACCAAAACGTTAGCTACTGTTATTAGACGTTCTTTCCGAGAATAGTTTCATATAACCACTGGTTGAATTATTAATAATAATATGTTTTTGCTTTGAACGATTACTATGGATGTACATCGCTTTTTATGTAATATTTAATATTTCGAAGCAGTGGAGGTGATAAAGCTTGTATTAATCGAAAATATTATGTACAAGCTGCATTAAAATGAGGCTCTTGTAAAAAGTGTACAAAATAGTTGCTTCCAAAATAAAAAAATATAATAATGGAACAATAAAGAAGAAAAAATAACTAATTTCAATTTTGTCTTGAGTAGTGAAAAATGAACTAATAAGCAACGTACTTTCTATCGTTATTTATATCTGAAGAAAAACTACAAATTTCAGCTTAGAGAAACAGTAAAATTCCGTAATAGACCATTCCAGAACACCGAACTGACAGGTCGGCCATGTTGTGCTGGGTCCTACGATCGGTTGGAGTTGATGTTTATGTGTTTTGGCAGGTGTTGTGAGTCAATTACATACTTTGTAAAACAATGTCAACGCAATATAATATATTTTGTCCACGACTATTTGATAATTTCAACATTTTACGTGTGGTTCTTCAGGTATAATGACGTACATAATTCACCCGTGGATAATAGGTGTGAATAATAGGCGTGGATAATGAAACGTCAAAATTTTACTTTGAATTTGTCATTATTGACAACTAAAAGTGCTTCTAAGTTTATTGAAAAATGAACACAAACCGATTCAGTCCCACCACACATGAGAATATTGAACATTCAGGTAATACAAACTTTTAAATTGTTGAAAAAAATAATCTTCCCAAATACAACTCGCACTTCAAATTTTATCACATAATTTTTTATTTTCATCACTCAAACTTGTTTATTTGAGGCAAAAACATTCAAACAAACCGAATTTAGATAAAATCCCTCGTCCTAACGGACTCGTGATTTTATCAATCGGTTTGTTTTCATATTTTTGCCAAATGAACAAGTTTTCGTGGAAAAGAAAAAATTATCGATAAAATTTGAAATCAAATCGTCAAATAGGTACCTCAGAACGCAAATCGCTTCTAACAGCGCGTCGTTTGAAACGTGAAAATAATTATAAAATCATAATTTTACGTATTATAAGAGTAAAAAAATGGACCACAGTAGCGATAGGGAATATGTACGCCTCCCGGAATTAATTTCATTCATAAATGTAAGGGTTCCGATTAAAGATATGAGTTACGTATATATTTACTATTTACATTTTTATAAATATGCTCTCTATAGCTAAGTGGTGGTTGACTATGGCGCTGACGATCGAGATTCGATCCTCACTGGAAGTTTTTTCTTTTTAGTCGTGGAGAAAGTATAGTCTTTTACTTGTGTAGAATGGTTATTTTTTACTTGGATGATTCCAAAACTCACTCGCTGCGTTCGCTCGCTTTGGAAGCTTCATCCGCGTGAATAATAGCCATCATTCTGCACTAGTTGAAGAATATACTATTATTTAAATGAAGTTCACAAATAACACATGGCGCAGTCAGTAAACTGTCTCAGAATTGAATTGCATAATAGGTAATTAAAATCTCAGACAACGAAAAAGCAATTAACAGAAGAGCTATGAGATTCCAACGAATGTCAAGAGCAGCAGATTCAGATGTACAATGAGATTAATTAAATAGTCATCGCGCTTGGATTGTACAGCCGGAAATCGAAATACCTTATCTCTTTCTTTGCACATTGCACACTTATCGACACTACAATACGATAGCATTTTATAAGGTCATTTTAGATTAGACAATTTTTCGTGCAATATTTAGTCGAAGTTTTGGAACAATATTTGGAATAGATTTCTTGTGTGAAATATTGGCCAACTGTTTGAAGCTATTTTAGACTATTCCAATTTATTGAACAATATTCAGTTCAAGATTCTGCGCAGTGATCTGATTTGATGATAAAATAAATATGAACTTTTCGAATTCAAAAATGTCGTTAGTTATGGAGCTGGAAAATTTGGAATATGTATTAATTTTCACGGCTGTTCATGTCACTAAGCGAATATTAACTTTAAAACAGAGGAGAATGAGATTTGGCAAAATAAATGGTTAATGAAACGGTCTAATGATGCCTAACTTTGCAACTACAGATTCTACGGCTAAGCTTCTTAAGTATTATGGTAATCTTTGTGTTTTACATTGTACAAACAAGCAAGTTTTGAGATTTTCTCAATTAACATTTCAATCTCTAGTTTATTCTAAGACATATTTTTCAACCACTTTAATACACAACCACAAACTATCAAAATTAGTGACATTCATACGGCATTTTCATAGATCATTTCCATCGTGAAATACAATAAATCAAATTGTTGAGAAAATAGAGCCTGTTCTATTTTTTTCACAATTTGACAGGGTAGACAATTTTTGATACAATTTTCAATTTTAGACTTAACAATTTGAATTGTTCCAAAACTTGAACTAAATATTGCACAAGAAATTGTCTAATCGAAAATGACCTTTATATAATCTTAAGAAATAATTATTATGAATTAAAGTCAAACTATCATCCGTTCTTCACATTTTAATAATGAAAACTAAATAAAATATGAGATCAGAACCCTGAACAATATGGCCGAACTGTCACTGACGTCATTCTGGAATAGTCCATTAAAACTTCTTCTTCTAGTTCCTGTTGTCAGATTGATCCAAAATTTGGTATTTTAGTGATGAGCAAAATTGGTCTTGGTCTTGCGAAAAAGCAAGACCAAGACCGAGACCAAAACCATTCTTCGACTTGCAAGACCAAGACCAAGTCAGAATGAACAAGAACAAGACTAATACCAAGACCGACTATGCAAGACCAAGACTAAATACGCAGGACTCAACCAAACATTCTCTTTCACACACACTTTTTTTAATTCAAAGATATTAAATTTAGGTTTAAAAATGTTTGTTGCATAAAAATAAAATGTTTACAAACTTTTTTAGAAAGATGTTCGTTAAGAAATTATGGCAAGACCAAGACTAAAACCAAGACCAAACAAAATACAGCAAGACCAAGACCAAGACCGAGACCAGACAGATTTGAGCAAGACCAAGACCAAGACCGAGTCTTGGTCTTGGTCTTGATTTGCTCATCACTAGTCTATTTAGAATGATTGTAAATCCAAGATGACCGCTACCACAAAATGATGGATTACATATTTATACAGATTGGGTTTTGAGTATGGAACGTCTAAATTATCTCAGAAACGGATATTCGGTGGCGATTATGTAAATAATGTAGCTATAACTCCGAAGCTATGTAAGGAACATTACATAAACAACTCTCAGTATTCCTCAAGAGTTTACAATAAAGCGTGATCCATTTGAAATGATAAACATCATAAGTATTCCGAAAGAAAGAAAGAACTGACAACAATGTAAATACCACCATAATATCGTCCACACCACAAAATAATTGCACACCACATCATTATTATTTTTATTTCCAATAAAGTTATTAAACTTAACCTTCCTTGAAACGCCATTGTAATTTAATTCGCCCGACAAACATTTCTCTTACAATACTGTGTCGCAATCCTTTTTCACACCACACATTTTCCTATTCACCTGCTTAATATTTCGTAATAACAAAACACCATGAAAACTCATACTCATACACAGGTTAAATGAAAAGCAAACAAAGACCATAATATACCTGATATTATTTACTTTTCTGATGTGGAAAATATTTGAACTATTCAAGTGGAAACATCTCAGAATAAATTGTTGCTGATTCCGAGAAAAAGGTGAAGTGGAAACGATGTTTGAATACATCAGTTCGTACCGGAAATGAGTCAGATGAATATTAAGTATGAAAAATATGATATAAATATAATATAGGTGTACCATCTGGTTTTATTTAAATGTAAAATCAGTACATACTATTGAGCATATACATAGACGCTTATTTAACTCAATGCCATTGCAAGTAAACAAACTGATGTCAGTATACAAACATGGTTGTTAGGATATGGTTAATGTTCGTGAAATTCTAATTAATCCTACCAGAAAAGTCAAGCTTAGTCATCAATAAAACATAAAATTCCATTTATTTATATTGTTAACGAGGTGCTATACGTTTTTTGATATTTAGCAATTTAAAAAATGCTCTTTGTCTTCCATTTTATAAGCAGATTTGCACTCATGGTCGATTCATGTGTAAGTACTAGTCGTTTGAAAAGCAAAGAAAATAAATATATTTTTCTACGACCACTATCGAAAGTCGTCTTTTGTGCCTTGAAAAGCAGCTGCAAAGTTGATGTTTTCCGCGAGCTGTCATAATGTGCTCTTAAGCAGAAAGCAACTTTGGCGCACGCCTAATTTTATTTATAGATAAAAGAGAGCTAGTAGTTATTTTAATATAAACTGTAGAATGAAATATTTTAGTTGATTTTCTAATATGTTAAAGCATACAACAGTATTTTCCCTAATAATTTAATAAGAGATAGAAAATTTAAAAAATATCTGACATTAATGTAATAAGTGTTGCCTACGTACATAGGTAGGTACACGAAACTGAAATCTGGAAACTGTTAAGTACAAACAATGGCAATTAATTTCATTTTGGTGTGATCGTAATAAAAATCTTGTGTGTATTTCAAGCAAAAAGTCTTTTGATAGTTTCGACTGCCAAAGTACTACTTTCTGCTCTTGATACACAAATAGCTATTTTCTTTTTAAAACTTTTTTCCGTAATTATTCCGTTAATTAATAGAAATAGTTTTCGGATAGTTATTGAATAGGCCAATCGGTATGAGTCATTTCAGACCAAAAGTACAAGTAATTAGCAATACGGCTGATTTTTTTTATAAGTACCTTGGAGTATGTAGATTAATATAAAAAAAAGTTTCCCAAATTAGAGAAAAAAATAAAAAACGCTGAGAGGAAGGTGGAGAAGAATAAAAAATACCACCGTGTGGAGTGTTTTGCAATAAAAAAGGTCTCTAGCGTTTTTTTCGTTCGATCAATGGTTTGTCCGGAAAAAAATCGGTAAACTAATACTAGTCTTACATTACAGCCTTTTTGCAGCAACTTTATTGCATGCAAAATTAAAATCCAGTCTTCTTACATTTGAGCCTGATTTGTTGCAACTTTCCAAGATTTTTTTGACATTTGACATTATTATTAGCACATTAGAAATTTTTTTGGCCATTTCCAATGTAGATATTCTCAATACAAATCTTCAAAAGATAATTGTAGAAATTAGGTAGCTTACAACCAAAACAAAATATTGATATGAAAAATTTAAAGTATGTTTATATGATTCTTCTTCTATTTTTTATAAACAACACAATAATTATGTTGTCAGTTGTCAAAATCTAAAATCACTAAAAATACGTAAAGTTGCGCGTAAATAACCTTGAAAATTAGATACATTTCTATATTTTTCAAGACTAAAAGTTGCAGTGAAGATGGCCGTAACGCATGCGCAATTATTATTCAAAAAAGGCCAGCAATTAAATTGCTAGCAATTTCTTTAAGAAGGCTGTAATGTAATACTAGTCTTACATTACAGCCTTTTTGCAGCAACTTTATTGCAGGCAATATAAATTGCATGCAAAATTAAAATCCAGTCTTCTTACATTTGAGCCTTATTTGTTGCAACTTTCCAAGATTTTTTTGACATTTGACATTATTATTAGCACATTAGAAATTTTTTCGCCATTTGCAATGTAGATATTTTTAACACAACACAAATCTCCGAGAGATAATTTTAGAAATTAGGTAGCTTACAACCAAAACAAAATATTAATATAGAAAATTTAAAGTATGGTTATGATTCTTCTTCTATTTTTTACAACCAACACAATTATGTTGTCAAAATCTAAAATCACTAAAAATACGTAAAGTTGCGCGTGAATAACCTTGGAAATTAGAAACATTTCTATATTTTTCAAGTCTGAAAGATGCAGTGAAAATGGCCGGAACGCATGCGCAATTATTATTCAAAAAAGGCCAGCAATTAAATGTCTAGCAATTTCTTTAAAAAGGCTGTAATGTAAGACTAGTATAAGACTAGTATTGGGATGTGCTTCGCATCCGCGCGACTCTGCTGCACGGCGAAAGACCTACTTTCTGAATTGCGGAAAAAAATTTAAATATTCAATGAGAATCTTTTCCCAATCTTTGGTAAAAGTTAAGGTTGTAAATAATAAATAAAAGGTAATAAAATATTTTTTTTATTGGTGAACCATTTTACATATTTAAAGCACGACTCAGCGAATTTAAATCGAACTTTAAAAAACGCGCGTGTTTTAAAGTTATCGTGGCAACATCAACAACTCGAGAAACAAAGTCTAAATCCATGGTCTAAATCATCTCTAAATGACAATTTTTTTATTATTGATCTGACAGGAGTAGTTTGTAACGTCAAAACTTTTATTCGAACAATATTTAACAAGGTCAAATCTATAAAATTAAAATGGAAAGTGCCGTTGGTATTGTTTGAAATATTAATATTTCGATTTTGCAAATCTTATGAAATGGTATTTAAATTAATACTATTGACAGAACTCAATCAGGTTGAATTTCCATCAAAATACAAATTGCCAACTTAAATTCAAATTACTCCTCCTGGTTTTCAAATGAGGTATAGTAGTTATAGACCAGTATTTATAACTTCAAAGTGCACCAATAAAAAAATAGCGTAAAGTATTCGTGGATAACTGGTCTTTAAAACACTTGCTCTATTTGGAGCACTCCGGCTTCGACGTCGTGCTTGAAAAATCGCGCGTTTTTTGAGTGCTCTTTTTGTTTATAATATTTTAAATTTGTTTTATCAATGTTTATGTATATATTTTTTTAATAGGAGTTTTCATGGAGATGTGGCAATAATACCAAAGTGTACTCTTTTAAGCATCTAATTCCGAGCTTTCGAACCACTACGTGTTCATTTTCAAGGACTGAAAATGTTGAATAAAATTTATTATGTAGCAGAAAAATACAGCGATGATTGGATGAAATTTGACACATGACTTGAAATTAAGTAATTTGATTGGTTACTATATTCAGTAAAAAATTATCAATATAAATTAACGAAAAAGGATAATTGACTTTATGTTCCAAATATTTGATCAAATGTTTTATTACTATTAAATATTAAAAATTCAGTTTCACTCTGGTCTAAGCTATTTCCAAATTAAAATTATAAAATACATAATGAAAATTCAAGAATGAAAATTATAAAATACATAATGAAAATTCAAGAATGAAAATTATAAAAAACATAATTTAAACTCAATATCTATTCTGCATTGAGGTTGTCTATACCACAGAAATGCACGTAAATAAATACATTTGGTAAGAATATTTAAAAATGTTAATTTAACACTTGACTAAGGTTACCAGAAAGCCCAGTGTTATAATTAGAAAATAATTATTCAATATACTGATGATTACCTAAGTACAACCGAGTGGAGAAAAAGTAATTTTTTGAATTGGAAAAGTCTGTTTTGATTAAGCACAACAAATTAAATAAAATGTTATGCATCGAAAACAATCCATTTCAAAATTCAATTATTCTTCATTACATCTTGGATTTTACTTTCATTTCAATGATAATTTGTTATACTTAATTCAATTTTGCAGTTAAATTGGTATATTGAGCAATAAAAATGCTTGCAAATAATGAAATAATGAGCATTACATAACACTAAAATAAAATATTTCCAAAAATGAAGATAAAGTAACTAGTAGCTTATACCCAGGACTTCGCACCAAAAACTTGTGAGATGCTAGAGAAACTAAGAATAATTATAGTACTTGATATAAAATATTTTGCTCACGCCCTTCGTTAACGAATTATGGGGCTCTAAAGTTGGGAATTAAAAATAATTTCTTATTTATATTCTTATTAATTGTCTACACTACACTCGTACACTTGTCTCCAAACAAATGCTAGACTATCGCATGCATGATCTATGTTGTCTAGCAGACCTTTTAACAGACCACATACCTATTAAAACTTGGACTGTCGAAAGATCCGACTTGCCGTCTTTGCCTGGAAGATGATGAAACAGCAGAGTATATTATTTGTGCCTTCCCCGCCGCGGCTCGAATCAGGTATCCGATGTTTGGCAGGGTCTCTTTCTCGCCCTCGGACCTGAAATATCATTCACCGAATAAACTAATCAGCTGAATTTGTGTGGTGAAATCTAAATACGTGTGAGCCACTATAGGCTATTGCGAGTCGCAGTGGAGGGCCTTATAGACCTACTCACCACACACCTAACCTAACACTTGTAAAGTCATATATGGACTAATTTCAATAGTTGATGAGGCAGTTTTTTGTTAAATTTAACTTTTTTCAGTTATAATTCCAACAAGTAACTTTTTCAATAATTAAAAAAAATCCTCTTGTGATATCAGCAAATTGGCAAATCCGATTCGATCGATTGATAAGCCAGCTGTGTGCCAATGAAGATCGCTGAACTTTCGGTCTCCTTCAAAGGAAGTCAATGAGAACATAGAGAGGGGATATGCCAACCACTGGCCTCTCGCGGCCTCAGTTGTGATTCATACTGACAAGATAATTAAAAAACATATGTGTAGATGTTTTTACAGTCGCTGGCAAATCGCGCCTTAATACGGCTGATCTTTTGGTAGCATTAACATTGTTGTTAGATCTTGCGTCTTTTGGTATTTTGGAATTTTCATTCAAATCATTTAATCTTGTTACGTAATTTCAAGCAGCAAATATGTTAAAGAAAATCTCCTGGGTATACAAAATTATGTTTCACACTTAATTATGTTGCACACGTTTTTGTTAACTACTATCCCTATTTTTAATATATTTATTTTTGCCGACAGCAATCCCGAAATTTACAGAACTTGTTTTGATATTTTTACTCAAAATAAAACTCATAAACCCATTTCCGCGGTACTTACATTGAAAAAAATGTTTCAGGAAATACATAGTTAGTGGAATTTTCAAAGGAATGCGTAAATCGGCTCTAATAAGATAATTTAAATGAAAATAAAGGTGTTTCCCGGGCTCTCCGCTTAACCACGTTTATATAATCTAGTACTTAACTAAACAACTATTAATGTATGTTCCAAGAAGAGTATTATTTAATAATATAGGAGTATTTACAAATACATGGAGGTGCTCTTTATTAAATACCGCAATATTCAGTCGTGACTTAATAATATACGTTGATATTTTGCAATAAGTTGTTTTTCAATATAATAATCTGTAATTGAAGAATGGTTGAATGTTTTTATAAATTAAAAACTCCGCCCATATTTTTGTCGAACAATTTACTCAATTACTCGACCCACAAGCATTGCAACAGCATTGACTACAGGATGTTTTAATAACAATTCAATTAGATTTTGCAATAATGGAACTCGTTTTCACCCTCAACTTTTGTATACTGTCAGTGATAATTCATAGAAAACTTCACTATATGGGATGTAAAGTCCTCCATTTGCGAAACAATCCTAGAAATTTTATCCATTTGCTTTTACAGCAATCTCCATTTAACTATGAAGACTTAATTAAACGTCAAGGCAAACTCGACACTAGGTTAACGCTATAATGTTCGGCCCAGGCTTGTAAAACTGACCGAACCAAATATTTTTTATTCCGTGACGCTGCTCGTTTCACTTAAATCTTCGTTAACTCCCATATATTTCAATAGGACTAAGTTCTAGTGAAGCTCCTGACCATGGCATTGTTGTCAAGATTTCTTCTTTGCCTCCAAGCTGCAGTATGGCAGCTTGTACTATCCTGCTGTGAGCGCCAGCCCTCTGTATATAAACCATGTGCTGTTTTAAGAAGAAAACCATTTAGAATTTCACAAAGTTTTTCACTATAAACGGTACCATCAACTATACCGGGAAGTGTAGCATCACGCAAAGATATTGCTCACCAAACCATTATTTTAGTGGGAAGTTGCAACAGTAACTTGTAGGATATATAAATATTAGCAAAGTTGACAAAAATCTATTTTTAGTTGCCCTTGTAAATGGACCAATCTTTGATAGCCCTGATATGTAGCCCTGTCTTTTCAGCTACTATCGAGCAGTTTCTGGATACACGTTTTATGTGTATAAATGATTATTCTCTTTTACTTTTTGGAGTAGGCATACTGCCCCAAGAGAGGATGATTTGCGGGGTTGAAATTTGTTCATAGCTGACATTGCTCTATCGTAACTGGATTCTTTAAAAATATTGTGGCTCTATTAGAGGTAATATACCTTTATTCAAAGGTTGTGGTGTTGCCTGAAAACATCCATTTTCTAACATAAATTGACAAATGTCAGCCTATGGCTGATATAATCTTTTTACTGAAGGAAATATTGTTGTACCACTTATAGTATGGCTATCTGCATGTTGGGCATAACATCTACCCTACCCATCTACCCAAATATATTTACGGTAGAGAATGTATTGGTCGAAGGGACATCCTTGTATGTATGTATGTATTTTTGGGGTGACATTCACTGAGACCTAGAAGATCTATTGTACCCCCTTACTTCTACTTAGTTTCTGAGGGGAGTCTCAGAAACTAGTAGTTCCTTTAGTCCCATTTCGCGGAGGAATTTTAGGATTTCTGCAGGCTTCAGCTTTGGTAAATGTTCCTCTTCTATCTAGTTATGTGCTGTGCTCCCTAGGATTCCGAAGTACTGTGCAAATGAAAAGTATGTGGATGGAGGTTTCTTCTTCCATGCCACAACATCTACATTCTTCTTCCATGCCACAAAATCTACATTCTTCTTCATCCACTATTTTGAGCTTTTTCAGGTGCCCATTCAGTTGACAATGTCCCGTTAGGATCCCTGTTAAAACTCTTAGCGTAGCTTTACTTTGACTTATGCATTCATTTGATCTCAACAGGTTGTAGTCACCCAGAAGAGTCTTTGATTGTATAAGCCCTGCTAGATCTTGCCAATGGTCAGATCTCCTCTTTTTCTCGGCTTCACCTATTTCTTCCAATATTACATTGGGACTGATTCTGCAAAAGGATTCAGGACCCCAGAAAGGTATTTCAGTCCCCATCTTTGCTACTTCGTCTGCTAATTCAGTTCCTTCTATTCCAGTGTGTCCTGGAATCCATATAAGTTTGTTCAGTCATCCTTTTCCGTTACGTCATACATTGTCCAGCTTGCTCTCTCATTCATGAAATGGATGAGACGGAATTATTAACGTATTTCTTATCTAAGGTCGACATTAATTTTATCTGTTACTTTTGACAATCCAGTTGTCATATTTTGAAAACAATTCTTAACATATGCCATTGATTATACTTTTGAGGTTAAGTGTAAAATAACATTCAAGAAATATAATACATACGTAAAACAGCAGAATACGTCACCGATTATGACATAACGGCAAAGGATGGTTGAACAAACTTATAGTAAGGTGAATATATTGTTCTCGCCTAGTTCATTGAGTTTGTTCAGGCATTCCCACACCATTTTAGAACTTATTACACAAAAGCTCAGTACTTCAATGGCTGCTTGACTATCCAACATTATGATAATCCTTCGTCTTCTGTATCCTCTATCAATATTGAACTGGGCGCTCTTTCTTATGGCGTGGATTTCCTCTTGAAATATACTTGGTTTTTTTTCCAAAGCTTTCAGAGTGTTGGGTTCCTGACCCAAACACTCCTATCCCAATTCCTTCTATTGCTTCTGAGCCGTCTGTGTACCATTGAATGGCATTCTTTCCAAGTCTGGTAATGGTATTTGGATCCCATTCCTGCTTGTTGCTTAATTCCGTAAGGGACATCCTTGTGAAGCTTCTTGATCTGTGAGTTTTGTCGTCTATGAAGAATACCAGAAACGGAAATGATGTTCCACGTCATGAAATTAATTTAATGAATAATCACTCCTCATCTGGTGCTTCAAAATGATTTGGCAACTTGGTCTGCACTTAATACTTTAGATGCAACGTATTTAAGAAATTCTAGAGGACAGACTTCGCAACTATGTTATCCATTGCTCGTAATTAGATTTCTGATGATGTGACAGTTTCATGGAACAGAAAAGCCAAAAAAATTAATTTTTATAATAAATATCTTGCTGGAATCTTTTTTTCTTCAAATAGAGTATCTACTGTATTCAAAATAAAATTTAAAAGATAGATAATTGTAAGAAAGCAATGTCTACATCTACTCCATTTCGTGATTTATAAAGATGGAGCTACAACGATCAGCTTTTTTACTTTAAGGTAGGGAATATGCTACGGGCCTTAGAGATGGTATCGTTAGACAAATTAAGCACGTAATATTTCAGTTTGATTAATAATAATAGTTTTAATGACTGGAACAATTTATTTTATTAATTCGTATATCAATTTTTATCGTACTGTAAAAAAGCGAAAGTTAATTGTTAGATTGTATAACAGTTATCGATATTAAGCATCTTGGAATTTATGTATTTATTAATAATGTCGAAATTGCAAAACAGATTTTAATCTGTTTTGTGAAAGTTGACCTGCCCAGAGAATCATTCCAGGGAATTAAAATGAATGTATTCATACCAATATGTTATTTAAAATTATTGTTAATCGAATTAAACAGTACCAATATGAGATTAAGGGGCATCTACCAAATTCGACCTTGCACAATTATGCTTTGTATATTTTTTTGTTCCCCTACGTCCTCACGTTTAAGTTCACATAACGAAAATTTTATTAGAAATATGAAAGCTCCGCAAAATGTAGGTAGCCAAGCGGTCCAAGCGGATTTTGGTTCACGTACTACTCTATAAGCTTCGTCAGTACTGAACTGGGAGACCGCCGAGACCGGCGAGCGTTGTATCAACAATGGAACGGCACGCGACTACCGAAGCAGAGAGACAATGTCAGTCATAGAAGGATAGAAAAGCGAGAGATGGATTTTTATTCGATATTTTAGTGGTAGCAACCGAATTTCAATAAGGAATTGTACGGTCATAAGTAATTTGAGGATTCTGAGATTTTTATATAGTATTCATAGCTTCAAATTAGACTTCTTATCAATTAGTTTTTCCATTTAATCCATATTTAATTCTTTACAAGGGCTCAAACTTTGCTTAATATGTGTAATTACCTCATGATTCGTATTTTTTTCAACAAAATTTGGTTAGCATTTCAAAGTTTTTATTCAATGAGAACTCTAAGTTCAACATTAATCTACATGATATATTTTGTTCTTAATTTTCAATACATCCATTACCTCAAAATTCTTTGCCAAAAATACTTCGATATTTTGTCAAATCGCTGCCGATAGATTCCCCTTAACTACAATTCTGCTATTTTTCTATTTTCAAATAAATTATCTACTTGAACAAGCACTACAGTTTTATTGGGTCTAGTTGGTATCTTATTATTTCACATCTATAGTTATTAACGTTACAAGACCGATATGTAGCAAATAACGGATGAGGTTGAATAACAACCGTATGCCGGTCAAGACTCTTCGTAATCCTGCTGAAAGATTATTTTGATTCCGAGGAAAGAACAAACTACGTACCCCGTAATTCTACAGGAAAATCCCAAATCCATGTTGGCATGAAGAAAGAGTGAAGTTCTTACAAATACTTAGCGCTGCTACCGAAAACTCTTTCGAGTCCATTCCATTTACACAAGTACGACAAGGAAAATATGAGAAAAGCTACTTGAAAGAGAGAGAAGAATAATTGTGGGCGTATCTAGTTCATCCGAGGCTGGAAGAATGACGAGAGCTGAATGGATGAAAAAGCTTTCTCTATAATTAATAAAACTAACAGAGTAAAAAAATGTATATAATTACGGTTTTCAAATTTACATGAAAAAAGGGTTAGTAGCAAATAAAAAAAAATACTTAACAAAAATACAATTGTTTGATAATGAAGATGATGTTGATGATGAAGCTGTCGATGTAGGTACTACGGATTGTCCACAGGATCCGGTATTTCGGAAGCTTCCTGTTAACCAGGAGCTGTTTGTCCCACAGGTACTTGCCTGTCACACAGGAACTGTGACCCAGAAACTTGTCTGTCACAAAAATTGCGAACTCAGTGATTGTTTAGTAGTTATTTTGAATAATATAAAGTTGAAAAATGTCTGATTCCGAGTTTTCTCTTACTCCAGCGGAGTTGATAGAAGCAGCGCAAGTAGCGTCACGAAAATTATTGCCAGCTTAATCACGGAAATATTACGAAACCGCGCGTATTCAAGATTCAAGGAATGGAAAATGAAAAAGACATGCAGTTCTTTCTCGGAGACAGTGTTATTGGCTTATTTTTCGGAACTGGCACAACAACAAAACCCATCAACAGTGTGGTCGAATTATTCAATGATTAAAAGTATACTACGATCGTTCTACGATCCAATAAAGTAGACATTTCAAAATATTTTAAACTAATTACATTGCTGAAACAAAATGGGAAAGGTTACACGAAAATGTATCAATCAGGTTGTGGGTAAAAATTAGTTTTATAAGATACCTGAAACAGTAGCTAATTTTCTTCAACTTGAAAATGCTAATTCATATACGGGTCATTCATTTCGAAGATCGTCTGCTACACTTTTAGTTGAATCTGGGGGAGAATTGATGACACTAAAGAAACATGGCGGTTGGAAGTCATCGACGGTCGCTGAAGGGTATGTTGATGAATCGGTGGCACACAGAACAGAAATTGCCAATAAAGTGTTCAGAACGTGTGGCAGTTCTGAAATAACACTCGATTTGCGACCAGAGCAGTTATGTCCATGTCAGAAAAAAATATTATTTCAACACAAGAAAATTCGTTTGTTGTACCGAATAGTTCAAGGAACGTGTCATTCATGCAATGCACATTTAATAATTGTACTTTTGATATAAAGGAAATGTAATTTATGTTCAATGGAATATTCTAAAATCAAATATCTTCCTTTATCTATATGTATACATATATCGATAAAATGTCAAATTTTTTTCCCGTCACAGATAAAAAGACATTTTTTAAAGGTATTCAAATGAAAAAAAACTGGGTAACCTTCTTAAATAAAGATGCTCGGCTTATTTCCCTACTCTATTTAATATTTTTTCCTTTAACGCTTATAATAAAGGCAACAGTTCTCACGGGTTTGTTTATACAAATACCTCAATACAATACCGATTATAAAACACTAGAATTACAAAATTGCTTACCCAATTAATTTGATACAAGTCAATCTAATTCTTTACTTCGATTCGTTCCGTATCATTACATTTGTAATTGTAATCTGAGCAGCTGGAGATTCAATACTTTATTTGTTGTATCTTAGTACGTGTGATGATGATAATAATATTTTTTCACGATTTGATATTTTTTTACATTTTACCTGTGATGCTAATAGACACTTTTAGCTAGTCATAAGTTTTTACACGTATCCGTATCCGTATTGGAGTTAAGTTGACGTGAAGAAATTGTCAAAAAAGCCTTTTTAGCAGAAAACGTATCGCTTCGTTCTGTTTCTAATTGTATAACCTCAAAGTTTTTTTATTTTACCTTTTTGTATTTCTGTAAAACGTAAAAGGGGGCGATATTAAATAATCCATTGCTGCTAGACGAGGAAGATGATGTAATATAGCACAAATAGCACGGAATACTGACTTTTTGGTTGGGATACGGATACGTTTAAGTATACGGATTAGGGTACGTAACAATACGTTCAACGCATCGTATCGGCTGAGACGTAACAGGTCTACACATGCGCAGTTTGTTATGTATACGGATACGTGAGAAATTCAAGACAAGCTAAAAGTCTCTAATAACGTACTTTATGCCTCTAACACTGGGCTACAAAAACATATTTATTTATTAATCAAGTTATAGTATGCAATAAACAATTCTGTGAGCAAATGTTAAATTTTAACGCATGGGTAAGAATTAGACCATCTAGACTTCGTTTCGCATAAAAAGAAGCCTGAAGTTTGCCAACTGTCTTGCGCAGAAACCAAAATCGGTCTTATTTATTCATGTCGCCTAGTAACGACCGTTTCATGCCATTGGCGTTACAAACGATGTTTCATGCCGACAGCCATTTTATCATTGACATTTGAGGTTGTGTTTGAAGCAATCATGTTCTGTCAAATATTTTTGAATAAGTATTTTAAGACGTTTAGTTAGTTTATCTGTGATGAACTATTAAGAGCAGACATCTGTTGGTACACAGACGGCTCAAAAACACCCTCAGGCTCTGGTGCAGGTGTATACGGGCGCATACCTATTTAGGACAGAAATTTCAACCTCTCTAGGATCCTATGCATCCGTATTTCAGGCGGAAATTTACGCCATTGTTTCATGTGTGGAGAGAGTGGAGCAAGCCAATCTCATACATAGAACAATAATCTCGGACAGCCAAGCGGTATTAAAAGCACTTAGCTCTTGCCGTGTGACGTCGAAATTGGTTTTAGACTGCCAAAAAAGACTCTCCTCAATAGAAGAACTCAATAAAGTATTGCTGGTCTGGATCCCTGTCCATTCTGACATGAATGGAAACGAGAAGGCAGACTCTCTTGCAAGGGAGAGTGCCGTACGTGTTTTTATCGGACCAGAGCCTACTATTGGCATCGCAATAAGCTTTGCCAAATAAACACTAAATACATGGACAGCAAGAAGAGCTTTAGACTTCTGGCATAATTTACCAGGATTGGTTCATTCAAAGGCTTTTATACATCCTTCGAAGTATGTCTCCAAACAAATGTTAGACTATAGCAGGCATGACATACGTTGTCTAACAGGCCTTTTAACAGGCCACTGTCATCTGAATTATCGTAATATGCTAAAACTTGGACTGTCGGAAGATCCGACTTGCCGTCGTCTTCAGTGTCTATTGTATGTGAAAATGTCTAAAAAAGCTTCAAAGAATTCCCAAATATGTTTTATTCAAACTATACATATGATAAATACACTCTTAATATTCTAATTTTGTCTTAGCCTACAAAATGTGAAAATGTTATGTTACCTATAAGAAGTCGAATGTCAATTTTACAATATAACGCTGGTTCGCGCTTACAACTTCACGTGGGTTCTTCTTACGTGAAACGGAGACTCCATTTTACTATTTCACTATTCTGTATGCATAACCATCTTTAAAATATAAACGGAAAACTCCTCATTGGACAGAAAGAAAGAAATAATTTTCCTGAATTGGAGAATAGGAAGAAAAAAATAAACTCATTTATAAACAGATAATTGATGGCGATGGAAAAATTATAGTATTCTACTCGCATAAAAACACTCAACATAGTAATAATCCAGAGCAAATTGAATTAGGATATTGTCTTGGTTGAGCTCCCAGATCAGATGGCATAGTCCCAGCGACTCTGCAGTAGAAAAACAATACTTTCCAAATCAGCATCCCTCCCGAGAAGTAGTGGTTTCTTCTTGTTTTAACGGTCATTTTTTTTGTAGAAAAATTTTTAAAAACTTTTTAATGAGTCATAACAGTATTCAATCTATTATCTTTGTTATCTACCAAAAACGTTTTTCCAGCAAACTTATTTTGTAATTTTAGACCACACAACAAATGGATTTAATCCCTCCAAATTTAATAACATCAATACTGATAATCAATGGATATAAATAGCATATTATCACCCGTTCTATTAGTTCTATATTACGGGAACTCTATTTTTACTTTCTCGGTGGAAAAAAAAAATTAAAACAAATAATTCGTCGCGCTAGACGCTTCTCACTTACATAACGGTTTAAAACGTTATAAAGACCCAGTGCCCAGCGGTATGTGTTCCCTGAACCCAGAACGATCTAAATAATACCCGGTGCTATAACAACTGCAACACTGTTGAAATTATATGGTCGGGTCATTCTGAATTTACAATTTTGAAACGATGCTATAGAGTCAGTCAACCACGTAGAATGTTATAATGTGGTTGAATACTATAATAGGCTAGTGTCAATGCTTAAAAAACAACTTTAGACAAGAGATGAAGTGACATAAGTAATGCCACAA
Source organism: Galerucella tenella (assembly GCA_910591685.1). Lineage (NCBI taxonomy): Eukaryota > Metazoa > Arthropoda > Insecta > Coleoptera > Chrysomelidae > Galerucella > Galerucella tenella. The sequence goes on from CAJUYH010000662.1 coordinate 24,124, forward strand.
GGAACTTACCGATGATAGTTTTATGAAATTTGCGTCAAATTTTGATTTCCTAGAGGAAAATGATCGAAACAAGCTGTAGTTACTAAAAAACTATACTTTTGTGAAAATAATTTGGGCATAACCTTAAATTTTCTAACTTATGAACTGTCGTTTAGTTTTTAATTTTTTCTACTCCTATACTATAAGTTGTTAATTAAATGCCAATTTTCAATTTCATAATGATACTCATTTTAACACTGGTTTTCATTATGAAACTGAAAAATTGACCAATAGAAATCTAGATTTTCAAATACCCAAATCGGCAGACCGAATATTTTCTGTAGAATGAATGACAGCATTTTATGACAGTTTAAATCTTTTGCGTTAGTTTTCAAAAGAAAATACCGAAAATACTTAATGAACAAGGCAAATACATATTTAAATTTATTATTTTTGTTTTAAATAACTTATTACTAATATGGTTTAGATACTTTTGCGCTATATACTATCAATTCAACCATGTGGTCTCGTGGCGCAGTGGATAAAGGCTCCACATAAGATTTTTACCAATCTGTACATTCCGGGTTCGAGTCCCGGGCAGTACATTTTTTTATAGATTTTTTTTAGTCAAATTTCTTCGTAGAAAAAATAGTGTATGCCACTCTCATGTAATGGTTATTAATACACTCGCATTAACCATACGAAACGAGCCAAAGGCGAGCTTCGTATCCCGGTTGATGCTTGTGTATTAATAACCATCATTACATGATCGTTGCATAATATACTATTTTTTATGTAATAATAAGTTCATTTCCATCAAAGTTTGCTTATCCAATCAATAGCATATAATGATGGCTATTAGTCACGAAGGTGCGGGACATAAACACCTGATACTTGATACTATCATATATAAAGTCATCATAACCTGATGGTTTATGGCTCTGACTTGGTAAAGCGAGGAATTTTAGGCATGGGTTCGAATCTGGATCGCGGTGAAGTTTTTTATTTAATATATTGTGTCGTTTATATGTATGAATAATCTTCAATATAATTATGTGTCAAGTGACCTTTCCATTAATCACACCTATTATTCACTGGTGAAGAATGTACGTCATTATACTTGAAGAAGCACACGTAAAATGTTGAAACTATCAAATAGTCGTGGACCAAAACTTCTACAACATCTTCAACTTTCATTTTCCATACTCATCTCAATACAATTTCAACATAGTCCAGTAACTGAAGACCTGAAAATAGGCAAACCTATCAATATATTTGTCCAATAATTTTTTTTGGCTTGATTTGTAGGTCTTAACAGGTACTCCGAAGGGAGAAAAAGTTCTCCAAAATTGCCCCTTAGCTAAGGGCCCAAAATGGCCCCTAAAGTCCAAAAACAAAAATGGTCTCCATCATTTTTTTCGCAACATAAATATTTTTTGCGAAAATGGCCTTTGAAAAAACCAAAATTTTTACACCGAATATTTTTGGTGGTTTCTTACTAAATTTCTGCTCAAGGGCCTCGGAAATACATAGATTTTCACCTGTTAGACTTTTGAGACCAATTGTAATCGTATGGAATGCTTATGAAAACTGCCCCTCTTTTTTTTCCAAAAATATTGGGGAAAAATAACATTGGCCACTTTTTGCAATGTCCTCGACGGGCGAGAACGGGGTTTAAGGTACACATATTGATACCTATGGATATTCCCATTACAATGAACTTTAAATAATCGAAAAATATTAATTTTTGACCGAGTTCTGGAAGAATTTATCCGCCGGCTTACAAGTTAATTTTATAGACGGTAGCATTTCTAGAGGTTATGCAGCCGCGTAAGCGAGGGGACGTTTGGATGCGATTATCTCGAAAACTATTGAATTCTTGAAAAAAATGATGAGGACCATTTTTGTAGATAATTTAACGACCTTCACTTTTTCCTGAACAAAAATTGTCCAAATTGCATTTTTCGGGAGATAATGGCGGGAAATCGTTTTTTGGGGGGCGTTAGGGTCCATTTTGGGCCCTTAGCCAAGGGGCAATCGTGGAGAACTTTTTCTCCCTTTGGAGTACCTGTCAAGACCTACAAATCAAGCCAAAAAAAATTATTGGACAAATATATTGATAGGTTTGCCCCTTCAGTTAATGGACTAACATAAAAAGTGTCAATATTAATGAATAGAAACCCCAGTCTCTTCATCCTTCAGGACTTGACAGGGACTGAAGTTTCTTATGCCCAATTTCACCAACCATTTCCTAAAGTTAGGTAATACCTAAATCAGATTTTGGAATTGCTAAGTGAAATTTTCATTTTGCCACGCGCTAAGAATTACTTGAGAGTGACAACATTGGGTATTTTCTATCATGTTTAGGCGTTTCTTAGCGCATGGTGAAACTTAAATTCTATTTTGTCATTCCATAATCTGATTTAGGTATTACCTAACTTTAGGAACTGGATGGTGAAATCGGACATTAATCTTCTTAACGAAACCTGATTGTCTTGAGTCTTGAATGTCATATCAGAAGACATGTCATGCAGCCATTGAATGTCATCAGTTCCAAAATGATATGGGAATGCCTCAATGAACTAGGAACATATCAGTTGTGAAATAATTATACTATTAAGCATTATCTCTTCTACTACCTACTGTGGGTTTTGGCCTTGCTTTTTAACCAAACACAGCTCAATACCTACATTGATTTTGATTACAAAATTGTTAACAAACCAATTGACCTTAAATACACCACATTCATATAAACATATTTTTTCTAATTTAATTCCATTTAGTCAGTTTTTACAAGTGAATATTTCTACAACAAACCAATCTATTTATTATAAAATTCATCGTGGCGTACTTATTATTACTTGTATTTTAAATCTTTACAATTCTCATTGCCTCAACAACAAAAGAGTAGATGACAACCTTGAAGTAAACGAAATAGGCGCGGCAAGTAACATTATAAACAAATTATTATTGTAAATAATAATGTTTCTCACGTGCTTTAGTGTTAAAATATCAATGATGAGGATTATATTGTTTTAAAGGAAATATGTTCATTACTTCACGATTAATTGCTGTATGCGTTTTTAATTGATTTTTTATTATCAAATAAAACTAGTAATTAACACATTTTCCCAAAAGAAATATAACATCGGCTTATATTACTCGATTACATGAAGTTTGCATCATAGGGACTGAAAGTAATTGCCAAAAATTTGCATTTATCGCCAGTATTACTGAATTATTTTCAATCTTACGTATATGAGCTGCATTTTCAACGACCTACGATATATACCTTCAATTTCAATAGACCATTACAGGATGACGTCACTAAAAGACGGCCATATTGTGCTGGTGGACTCTATTCAGTTTATTGGTAAATAACGGATGATAGTTAGACTTTAATTAGCAAAAAGTTTTTAAAATCATCGAAAATGCCATCGTTTTGTAGTGTTATTAAGTGTGTGGAATGCGGGGAGCAAGAGTAAAGGTATCTTTTGTTCGATTTCCGGCTGTTTTAACCAAGCTCTGTGCACTTGAATGTTGTATTGCTCTTGACTTCCGATGGGATCACATATACCTCCCTTGTTAATTGTTTTTTCCCTCGTCTGCTATTCAATTATTATTTAATTCAATTCAGAGACAGTTTACTGACTGCGCCATGTGTTATTTGTAAAGTTTTTTTATATCAAAATAAAATATATATCACATTGACATTGTTCTACAAAATCATTTTTAAATAAATTAACCTCAAAGCAGAGAGTAACGCTGCTCACAGATTTTGATAGTTAAAAGACAGATATAAAAATTATATGGTATGGTACTCGATTACCTGCTGAGATGAGGTAGAAATCTGCATTAATCACGCACGCAGCCACTTCCAACATGTAAACGCGGCCACTAGTCCAACGGTCACCAAAAAGATAACCCGGCTTCAGTTGTTGTCGTCCAGAACAATATGGCCGACCTGTCAAAGGCATGAGTTCTGGAATGTCCACCAACTGACAAGTTGATACTAATGACAGTCGTCCTGAGGATAAGCAATCATTTTAGATTTGTAATTTGGTTATTTTGTACTATTGATTTAATGATCTTTTTTATTATAAATAGTCAGATATACCTAAGAAATTAAAATAACATCAAAAAAGCACCAAATCAAAATTAAATTATCTCAAACACGATCAAAATAACTATTAAGAACCACGTGTTGAGTATATCATTAAATTCACCAGGGCGACTGTCACATAAGATGTCACGTTTACTTGCCCTATAATTCCAACAGGTACAGAATCGCAAATTCTCCATTTCCCATACAATTCCTGGTTTAAATCTTGTTATGAAACGTTTCCTTACTACCTCGCATCACCTGAGACTCGTCGATTAACTGAAAGTTGTTATTATCACTGCCTGCAATTGTAGGTACAATTAAAAGAGATTCCGCACGACATGCTTTTGGAACGATGACATTTTGCACGACTCTCACTATTTTTCGCGTGACAAAAAGTCAAGTTCATGCAGATTCTAATGTCAACAATATTAAAATGTCACGTTGGAAGAATAGTTTAATAAATGTATTTATCACTACATAAATATCTAAAAGCAGTATCGGTTAATTGTGTGATTAGTGCAGAGCATAGTAGCATATTGGTTGACCGAGACAACATTATACAAGGTAACGAGAAAATCTGGCATCTTGTCATTTTCTTTGAAAATAATTAACATATAATTATCAAATTTTGGGGCTATAAACGGTATTGTATTCTTCGTTTTTTTTTGCAGTTCCTCTTAAAACGAAGAATACAATACAACCCTAAAATTTGATAATATGTTTATTATTTTCAAAGAAAAAGACTTGAGCCAGACTTTCTCGCTACCCTGTACACTTATTCTAAGTACAATCCTGGAATATTCAATAGGGTAGATTGAAATAGATCCTAAACAAACATAGAACATATTGTATATTCATTATGGAACATTATTTATCGATATTCTCAATATATCCCCAGAAAATATTCCTGTATATTATACAGGGTGTCCGGTAAATAAGTACCGTGAATTAGAGGCATGATAGATCGTAAAGAAATATTTAAAATACCCAAATGCAACTTTTCTTTAACCTTCATAGGCTCTTTAAAAGTGTAGAAGAAATACACATTTTATTTCAAATCTTCCCGTGGGATGAAAGTACAAATTTAAAATTTTTTGCATCTTCAAAACACATCAACAGTATTACAGTATTAATTATGTCAAACTCTAATGAGTCAGTGGCGTGATAGGAGGGGTTAGATTAGGTTAGGTAGACCTAAAGACTTTTGTATGCAATTCTTTATCAAATTTCCTACATGAAAGGTACTCTTTGTTGAACTCGATAGAACACACCAATTTCAAGATTTTCTACTTTTTATCGAAGTAGACACTTTTTTAAGTTGTTTTTTCTTAAATAAATTGGTAGTACCTACTTGAAGATCACTTACAAATAATTTAAACAGAAACATTTCTAATGGGTTTGTTATTCATAGTTATTATTTAAGGGAAGATAAAGTGTCAAGAAAATATTTACAACTACTAAAAATTTATTGTTTAAAAACATTACAACATAAAAAATTGTCTTACTGCAATAAAAAGTTAAAAATATTGAAAATGTAGTGTTCTATCGAGTTTAACATGGAGTACCTTTTATGTAGAAAGTTTAATAAAGAATTGCAGACATAAGTATTCAGCTTTTAATACAGGGTGCTTCAAAAATATGGTACAATAAAAGCTTTCGAACCCCTCGTACCACGCCACTGGCTTATTAAAATTCGACATAATTGATACTGTTGATGTGTTTTGAAGAGACAATAATCTACAAAAAAATTTAAATTTGTACTTCCATCCCACGAGAAGATATGAAATATAATGTTTATTTATTCTACTCCTTTAAACAGCCTGTATCTCACTAACTAAGAAGGTTAGAGAAAAGTTGCATTTGGGTATTTCAAATATTTCTTAACGATCTATAATTCACGGTACTTATTCACGGGACTCCCTGTATATGACAACTTTTACATGAAAATGTGATTGAATAAACAATATATCCCATATAGAGAACGGCACTGTTTGAATTACCTAATAAAAAATAAAGTCCAGGTGGTTTGGATTTATGAAAAATTGTAATTAATCTTAGAATGCCTATATCCTTGCCTATAACTTTTTATGGCTGGATATTTACATTATAAGTTGATGCTATTTATATTCCTGTTTACTGCACTTTCTCTAACATTGAAAACAGCTTAGTATAGAGTTGATTTGTAAAGATAAAAGTAAAAGTAAAATATATAAATAATGATAATACTGCAACGAAAACCAGATTTCAGTTTCGTTTTTGTTTAGTTACACGTTTTGACTGCATGAAATATGCAAGTGCGTTTTTTAATATCGACAATATTCAATATAGTAGAGAAAGTAATGTGGTTTTAATAGTTATAAAGTCATGGTCACACACGTTTTTTACTTCTTTTATTATATTATTATTTGTTGATAAAGTTAACCTAGTAGGTCCACAAATATCCAAAGAGCAAAAAAGTTTCTAGCTAAACCCAATTCAAATAATGTGACAATTCCATAAAAACTTTTCTAGAACTCTATTCAGCGGAAACGCCAAAAAAATTTATTTATTACCACATAATTTTCCTTATTAAATAGATACAGTATTTATGATTCTTCTACTAGCGACCTTTTTATCACACATACAAATACATTTGTTCCAGTTCAAAATAATTCTCAAATATCGAGAGCTATTTTAGGTTATTATGCTGCTTGTGGTCCCTTCAGATTAGTATACAGACTCTTGTACTGATTTTATTCATAATTCCTGTGTCATTTACAATATTTTCTTGAATCTTGCAACTTTTTATAATCTTTTTTTTTGCCTAGATGGGTCCCATTACCCAAACAGTGTTGGACTCATCTTCACAGGAATGCCTACCAACCAAACCCACATCAAACTCGCCGTTACTCCCGCCTTGAATCACTACCCTAGCATACTTCAAGACGGGCGGCGGCGGCGGCAATAAGTGAAAAACTACATACATATATATACACTCCATTTTCACACTTCATTCGAATACTTTCAACCGCGTGGGAGATAGCCAAACGGGAAGAAGTACGGGAAATTTGTTAAACGTGAAGTATCGCGTGTACTACTTTTTTAAACATAACTATCCATTTTTTTATTAAACCAGAGCAAATGTAAGAGAATTAAGAGTGCTTTTGACCTAATTTTTTAACGACCTTCCAAAATCTGTTGTTATTTTATATGAACGTTATTTGGTCAAAAAGCTAGCTCGCATTTGACAGTTTTGTGCAGGAATCCCTATGTCGCATCTTATAAATAAAACAGTGTATATGGTAGCAACGAACTAATGAAATGGCATTGTCTCTGAGACAAATCACGTTTTTAATACCCACTTATAATCGTGGTGTAACTTGGAACGTATTATTTCTTCCTTGATGATCGACAGCCATATCTCTTACACAATCTTCTTCAAACCTGTACTTTACTAAGCCTCACTGGTTGTGTAAATTATGTTCCATTGTATATCAGTCTTCAAGAAGTGCTGCAGTTCTCTCGGAAATTGATTTATTGCGATAATGTCCGAGTTAAATTAAGTTGAAAAAAAAATATAATTCATAATTCAATATATAAGATACAGGTTAACCGCTTCAAGTACAGTATATTATATTCAGAACGTTGTAAAATATTTATTTAAAGGATTAAATATTGAAGTAAATAGAATACTCTACTAATTCCGCTAGGAATATTAAACTATTGGATGTTTCAGTTGCAGCTGTATAATGAATAGTTGCATATCAGTGGTCATTTTAGAACCGTGCTTAGCGACAATATTGTCTACTGTTCAATGTCCTCTAGAGAGTTGATAATCTGTGTTCTAAGTGAAAGTCTGTCCTAGGTCATCGTCCATCCTGTCCTTCCCTTGTAAGGTGAACAGGTCACTAGGAGACATCTCCTTTATATCGGCAGGTGTAGGCCAAGACTTACCGAACACACTCTCTTATTGAGGTGTGTCCATTAGCCCCATAGTATGGAGGTGTTTCCTTAGTTGACAGTGGCCAGTCAGAAATCCCACTGTTAAACGTAGGTTTTTCCTGTTCATCGTCAAATATTTCTTCGGCGCCAGCTTCCCAGGGTCGCCCAGAGTGATCCTGGCAAGACTGCATCCTTTGATTCCATCCAATCTCCTATGGGATTGAGCATGGGTGTAACGTTTGGCTAGTTCCGCAATTGTCGAAATGGGTCCTGAAATTCTTAGTCCAGCCGCTTTTCTGGCTAAAGAATCAGCAATGCGATAACTTTTACGTCTGCCGTGCCCTCTAACCCACCTCAGAATAATATTGCCGAGGTTTTAGCTAAATCCTGGTGGCACTCTAGTACTAGCCCCGATATAAGTTGTTGTCTGTTCAAGGCTAATAGGGCTTGTCTACTGTCAGTGCAGATTGCTATGATTTTGCCAGAAATTCCTTTTCTGATTAGTTCTTTTGTGGCAATTGAGATACCAGCCAGTTCTGTTTGAACCACGCTGGTATTGTTTCCCATCCCCCACACAATCCTTAGGCTTAGTGCTCTCAGTGAGCCTTCTCAGGATGTGGAGTTTACTTGGCGGTGTATTTGAAATAATTGAAATTTTAACTTTATTGCAAACTGGAATTTATGGTCAATATATTACAGTTCCACAACAAACTAGAAACACGAAGAGCACGAGAGTTAAAATGAGAGACAAATATCTAGAATAATTACCTACAGCGTTACAGCTCTTATTAAATCCTATATTTTAGTACTGCTAGGGCTCTCCAGCTGGCACTAGTCTCGCACGTTTATAGTTCTCGTACCCTGAGTCTGTCTACATCCTCAAAGCGCACAAATGCATCTACTATGGTCTGTAGGCTGTCCAGTTCAGCAGCAAGAAATGTGTTTTGGCGATTCATCTTCTGGGCAGATACAACAGTTGGGGTTTTCCACCAACCTCATCCTGACCAGATGGTGCTTCAACCTACAGACCTTATGTACTCCCTTTCAATGTTCTACAAGGCTTTTGTCTTGAGTTTTCAAGGATTTGAGTAGTAGTAGTCTCATATTCCAAACCAACTACCTGAAAAGCTATTGCATACTGTTCAAGACGTTAACAAGTTCAGTCTTTGACCGACTGTACCTGGAGGACAGTTGCAGTCAATCTAAAGGTATGACCAAGAGTCCAGCCCTTTGCCCATCACACCCTTAAAACCGGCCCACACCATCCATTTTGTATATTCTGTTCAGTATGTCAGGCATGCTTGTACATCTATAACTACTATTAGAATTGGAATGTTGATCATACAAAGTTAATTTGTTATTGACTATGTAACTATTCGAAAATAGAGCAAGATCTGCAACACGAAATCTTGAATTTGTTTATAATTCATTGTAAATATTACTTAAACCGTGTATCATCAAAACATCAAACTCCTATTTTTGTTATTTCCGTAAATTAAAAAAAAAATGCAAATCAAATAATTTTTGCGGATATCCGTCGTACTGGCAGCTGTTGTTCTCGTTCAATTCAAATTACTATATTATAGAAACTAATGCTAGTTACATAATACATTGGACAATATAAGTGATAGATTCTAATACGGAACGTCAATTAAAAAGGAAATTCATAATGGCGATGCAATCGTAATTACCCAGAAATTAGAAATCTGTGAAAGGAAATAATACTAATGTGTCACAATTTTT